>JAWZYV010018146.1:0-30235 GCA_038373885.1 Cheiracanthium punctorium
AAAAACACCTTTATTCAGGATACTAAGGTTTTTGGGATACCAAGTTTACGCCTACTAGTATGCAAAATTTCAGCCCAAGAGGAGATTGGGAAATTAAACAAAATTTAATCTTAAGCCAGCTCTTTTTGGAAATCATACAACTTTTGAACAGATTTTTAACCCTTTAACGCGCAGTGTTTCCGCTCTGGGAAAACCAAACTCTGACGTTTGGACTTTGGCCAGTCACAAAGAATAGATTTGATTGCTATAAAAATAGTTGCGGGTGACATAGCTCCACGAGAATCATTTACTTTTTAGCACGTCATTTCCCGTAAAAAAAATTGTCACGATTATTTTTAAAACAGCACTGACGTCTGCTGAAAAATGGAAGAATGCGAGAACAGCTGGACAGATTGCCCAATGCTGAAGAAAGGGCAGCCGTTGCCATCGCTCGACCTAACTACCAGCAAGATGGCGGACCATCGAAACGTTCATCGCGTGCCACAGATCTAGAGACCCTTTTTTCACGCAGCTGGCTGTGCCGCACAGCCAGATGCATGTGGCGGGCGATGAACGTTTTGATCAACCGCCATCTTGCTGGTAGTTAAGTCGAGCGATGGCAACTGCTGCCCTTTTTTCAGCATTGTGAAAGGGTTGCCCCTCAAAGGGTTAAAAAACCTACATTTGCTAGAGATTCGGAAAAAGATTAGAATGTGCCTTTAGAAATTTTACTGTAAACTTCTCAAACAACCAATCTATAGGAGTTACGAAACACTCAGGGGAAAATGCCAAACAATCGGAATGTTGCTATACTTCCCTCAGCAGATAATTACTCGACCCATTTTTGAAGTTCATTTTTAGGTTTATGAATTTTTTTTTTCTGAAAGTTGCATGAAGCATACAGCTTTACTGTTAGTGTCAGTCCGCAGTATGTTTTCTTTTGCATTATGAAATTTTGAAAGATTGAATGGTTGCTTTGTCGCTTGTAATTGAATTATTATTTTTTTTCAAGATATTTAAGTGAATTGTTTATTTATACACTAGCTGCGTGCCCGTTCTTCGCACGGTAGGAAACGAAAATGTTCCTTACATGTGTAATTCCACTTAATTCCAGTGATGTGAAAGCTAAAATAAAAGCGAAATTATTTGACCTATAATGTAAAGTTTGCGTCATGAGTACTAACTTGGCATATTTGCAATATCATGACTCAAAAAACTGCATCAGTGTCATTCGCGATCAGAAAAGTGAAAAGCTTAGCGGTTTGCAGAGAACTCCTGACTTTCAAAATGTGTTATTTCTATATCATACTGTTTTGAGGTTCAAGTTGTAGCATTAAATACCTCAGACACTACATGAAATGAACAACTATTTATTTTAAAATAGCTGCGAATTTCCTTTTTAAAAAGTTCAAGTAATCTCCTCTGTCGAAATTACTGCGGGATATATCAACGCAAATTAGAATTACTTATCGTTCAGTTGGTTGTGAAACAACCCTTGAAAAAGGATAAACAGAACACTTTTAATTTCATGAAATATTTATTAACGTTGTATATTGGGATTTATTCATATCATCCTTACAAATCTACCAATACTACCTATTACGCATATTAATACTATCTATCTTCGCTTCTCCCTCTTTAATGCTCAATTTAACGAAAACAGCTTACATTATTTGGCACAAATGGGACCTTTATATTCTATGGCGATTCTTTAGCAATTTACGCATTACCATAAACATTATTCATTTCCCATAATAGTTGCTATTTAGGAAGCTCTCCATACAAATTTAATTTATGCATAGTTTTGTAGGATTGGCGTATTTAGCACCGCAAAACATTTAATCTCACCGTGGTGAAAAATATTCAAGCGGTGCCAACTTAAATATCCATGTATCCAATATAAAGATATCTTATAAATCCTCCATAGTTCTGTCTACTGAAAACATCAAACTCTGTCATCTCGAGGAGCTATTTAGAATCGCTATAACTGTGAGAGGACGTTAGAGTTGCAGAAGTTAAAAATTTCACGCATTTTTAAAAATTTATGACGTCACTGTTTAACTACCGTAAAAGATACCCCGGTTAGCATCATGAATTTCTCAGTTTATTTCTAAAGTAAGTTTTAATCAAAATATCGCCTCCTTGTGTTAAAAAAAGAGCAGGGATAAATGAGTTAAATTTGTTTCGTAACTTTTACGTATTTTAAAGCATTTGACGTCATAGATCCTCACTTGCGCATTGAAATTCCGATATCCCATTTAAAAAATCGATTGGTTGGAAAAAGAACATTTTTTCTAATCCTTTTTGTGGCAACGCAATTAATTTAACACGTGCCATGATCAATTAATGCAATCCCGTAAGCTCTCCTTTATGGAGGAACGTAATTCAACGTTAAAATAAAACTATACTCGCAACGTGCATGCATACGTTAGGCAACGCCTGCGCCATAATTAAATGCCAAAAATAAAAATAGTAAATAGAAAAATTTTAATATATCGCGCTTTGAAACGAACTTTGTAACTTTAAAATGAACATTTTCAGCACCGTGAAGACATTTCAATTTTTAAATAAGCACCGGATTAAAATACCACTTCTAATAATAATAATCGTGAATTTATTAGTTTATTTCTACAGTAAATTTTAATCAAAATATCGTCTCCCTGTGTTGAAAATAGAGCTGGAATAAATGAGTTAAAATTATGGCTTAATTTGTACGTATCTTAAAGCATTTGACGTCATAGATTCTCACTTGCGAATTGAAATTCCGATATCCCATTTCAAAGCTCGATTGGTTGAAAAAACCTTTTTTTGTAATCCTTTCTGTGGCAACAACCGAACATAAGTTCTCCTGCCGCGATCGCAATGTAATGAATGGCGGAATATCGTGTTGATGCTATTAAATTCTAAACATTAGGCTGCATTAAAATTCGTAAAATATCATCTAATTTACATAATTTTTTCGTTTTTATTTTAAAAGAGGGAGAAAAGAATGTTTCACGATTTGTCAAAATATCAAAAAGTTATGACGGATAGAATTCAAGATGCGGCAGTTTTAAAATTATTTTACGAAAAATTCGTCAAAACAGATACTTAGTAAAAAAAATTCCTAAAAATCAGTAAATCATGTTACGTATTCCGAACAAACTGTTTTTAAAAGAAAATTTTCTCCTCTATCCGATGATACAACTGCCGTGTTGCTGCGAACGTAATTTCCGCCGTTATTACGAATTAGGTGAGAAAAAATGCCAAAAATCGCATAAAACATAAAATAAAAACAATTCTAGGTCGAATTTTGAAAAAATCGCTTCGAGGTGCACAACTTCATGTTTAGATCTTCCCCAGTGCCAAATTTGGTGTTTCTAGGTGTAGCCGTTTGTCCGTAACGCCGCCGACACACAGACCCACAGACCCACACACAGACATCTTCTTTTATAATAAGTAGAGAAGATATCTGCTGCCAGGGGCACCTAGGGGCACGTGCCCCAGACTTGGTAGGGGGCTCCAAAATAAGTTATGGTTCCATGGGAGGGGGCGCGTTCTAGTTGGTTCGTCGTGAGAGATAAACTCTAGTTGCAGTACTATCTAAGTCAGTATTTCGATACCTTTAACCCTTTTAGATTTTCATGTATTAGAAAAATATAGCAACAAATCACCTCATTACTTCCTACTAACAGCGTTGTTCCCAGCAATACGGAGACGCAACGTTCGACACAGAAGGGGAACCTTCACTGCTATTGTTTATAACGATCTGTTGATGTGCATACATGGGCGCCCATAGTAATTTTCCTAGAGAGGGGGGGGGCAAATAAAAAAAATTCTAAAGGGGGGGGGTGTAAAGAAGTTATTTGGTTGGGCTGATTTAAATTTAAAGACTGCGTTGTGATACATGATAATCCAGGTTCGAATACACTTACAGTTGCAATAAAATAAAAAGACGTTAAATACTTGAAACTATTTTATTAAACATATACTATTGAAACATTATTATAACGGGCGGTGGTGGCTCAGCGAAAATAAAATAACGTCCTACATGGACAGTGAAATTAAGGTGGAATCATTTTAAAAATTACGCCAGCACAGAATTACACATTGGCGAGAACAATAACTTGGCTGAGATTAATAGCGCCAATTTCCAGAGCAACCCTAACAGTTAATCCAATAAAATTACAATGACGTAATCGCGAGCAAATAATTTTAAAGTCGAGACATGGCAACAAGAAATAAAAAACGCCAACTCCAAGCCAAAGGAAGGGAAATAAAAAATACGTTGATTTTGCAAACGGACGTAATATAATCTATTTTTAGCACACCGGTCTGAAGAGACGAATAACAAAAAGAATAGTGCATACAGGGAAAAGTAAATATACAGATTTAAAAGCCGAAATGATGGGAAAATGAAAACAGAAGTGATTTAGAATTCTTGAATTTTGGATAGATTACATTAAAGAAAGCCAAAGTAAATGATTATTAAATTAGATATGTGATCTTCATCACAGGGGGGTCAAATTTCAAACTTTTAACAAATTTAGTTCTGTTTTTGCCATTGTTAACATCATGAGACATAAACCTAAAACTTTAAGGGGGGCAAGTTCCATACCTTGCCCCCCTTATGGGCGCCCATGTGTGCATATAATTCTATTTTGTAACATTTCAAAAAAATCGTTTAAAAGTCTAGCTAAGATAATATCTCAGAATATTAGTTTTCTTTAGAGTATATGTACATTCACCTAATTTATATACCTCCCCCCCTCCCTTTTTTTTTTCGTGAATACGTCGTCAACTCAATAACTTACATAATTTATCAGGGGTCAATCCAGGAATATTTTCCAGGGTCCCATTTTTGTAAAAACTGCCTATTTTTGTGAATTTTAATGCTTAATTTTGTGAATTTCAGAACTTCTTTTTGTGAATTTTCAAACCAAATTTTAATAAAAGTCACTTTTTTTTTTGTTAATTGATGAAACACATTAAAATGTAGGGTAAAATGCCAATAACAAGCAGTTTTAATCGACTGTATTTTTGTGAAGGGGTTCCGTTAAAATCGATTGTAATTTTGTTCAAGGGCCACAAAACGAACCCAATGTTTGTTTGTATCGATGCCTGTCCCCCGCTTATGCCGAACTTTTGATTAATGAAGTCACGCTTAAAGTCGTTCCAGCTCTTCAAATTATTAAATATCTTTTTCCACATTATTTTTCTAAAAATATTTACAATATCAACCCCCCCCCCCAAATAAATAAAAATATAATAATATATATAAATATAAATAAAATAAAATAAATAAATAAAAATATCGTACTGGACTCTCTTAAAACTTTAAAATTTTCTGTCCAAGTCAAGGAAAAACATGAACATTGAGCTTAGAATGCTGTAAATTTAGCAGGTCGCTAACATTAAAGAAAGTGCCGCGGGAACAGAGGTTACAGAAAATAGAAAATGTGCAGTGCAATTAGTTTCATTGTAATGTATTTCAAACCTCGCAAGAAAAGCGGCTTTTTAACAAGGCATAAAATGATCGTTTTTCTGGACCTACAAACAAAACATAAGAACATAAAATCACGAAATGACCATTAAGATTCTGTGAAAAATTGGAGTGATTTAAATGTTGAACGCGGCCCTTTCATCTCCCGTTAACGCAAAAAGTCACATCTGTGTTCACTTAAATAGAATAGGACCAGTTTTTCCCGCAAGCATATGGACTTTGTGAGAGAAGGGAGCTTTGAAAGAATGAGCTGCAAAGAATGGATTTGTGTGCCTGTGTGATGCCTGTGTGTCAAGTTTGGTTAAGTTAAATGAATTTTACCAGCCGAATATATGTATCCTGCAGTGAAATATTAACTTGCTTTGTGCATGAGTACAGGTAAGTAGTTTTCGTAATTTTCTTGTCAAATCGGTAAATTTTAAAGAAAGATAAACTATTAGTCTGGAGAAAAGACTCCAATTGTACTGATGAAAATCATCTGGGTTTGTTTGTCAGGAATTCCTTAAATAGAAGACGTCCAGTATAGTTGCGCCTTGAGGGTGAAAATGTAGTTTTGTTTAAATTAAAAATGATGCCTCTCCTTACTTATTGGAAAGAGCCTTTGAAAATCAAAGTCGGCCGCTTCAGTTTTTGACCGTCAAATGTTTCTTGGCAGTCAAGCCCTGCTCATGTCCAGTGGCTGTGGAGTTTTTTTTTTTTTTTTTTTTTTTTTTTTTAATAGCGAACACATATTGCAATTTCCAATCCTTCCAATGAACTTTGTTTCGGACGTACACACAGACTCTACCGCTTAAAGCTGATTCGGTCCCCAGTGATACCAGTGCCTGTGGAGTTGTTTTGATAAAAGGGGAAAAAAGTAGGCCCTTTTTATCTATTTTATTAATTATACTAATTGCACTATTTACTTGTTTGTTTTCAAGAGTTAAAAATAACTGTTCTCAAATTTCATCCGTTTTAGAACAGTATTTTTTTCCATTGTTATAGAAGAAATATTTTATGATTTATAGTTTATATATATATATATATATATATATATATATACTAACTGCATGCCCGTTCTTCTCACGGTAGGAAACGAAAATTTTCCTTACAAGTGTAATTTAAATTTATTCGTGGTGTGGAATTTTTAAAAAAATTTTTTAAAAAAGCAAAATTATTTGACTCTTGACGTAAAGTTTGCGTCATGACTACTAACCTGGCATCATTGCAGTATAATGACTCAAAAACTACGTCAGTGTCATTCACTATCAAAAAAGTGAAAAGCTTAACGGTTTGCAGAGAACTCCTGGCTTTCAAAATGTCTTATTTCTACATCATACTGTTGTTTAGGTTCAAGTTGTAGCATTAAATACCTAAGCCACTACATGAAATGGACAACCGTTTATTTGTTTCCGAACATGTACCATGTAAGGAAAGTATTGTAATCATGAAAAAATTTGACTTCGAGATTTTGGTGTATTTACACGTTTTGAGGTCTTCTGAATTCATTTATGGTATTTTCAAGAGATGTTTTTAAAATAGCTGCGCACCCACTCTTCATACGGGAAGAAGCGAATATTTTACTAAAATCATATCTGCATGTGACAAAACAGAATTTTATTTTTAAAAAAGTTCAAGTAATCGCCTCTGTTGAAATTACGGCGGGATATATTAACGTAAGTTAGAATTACTTTTCGTTTAGTTGGTTGTAAGACAACCGTTGAAAAAGGTTAAACACTTTTAATTTCATGAAATATTTATTAACGTGGTATATTGTGATTTACTCATATTATCCTTACAAATCTAATAATACTACCTATTACGTACATTGATACTATCTATCTTCGCTTCTCCCTCTTCAAAGTTCGCTTAAAAGAAGCAGCTTAGATTATGGCACCGATGGGATCTTTTGATTCTATGGCAATTCTTTGCAATTTACGCATTAACATAAAAATCATTTCACATAATCGTTGCCATTAAGGAAACTCTCCATATATATTTAATTTATGCAGAGTTTTATAAGATTGGCGTATTTAGCACCGCAAAAAAATTTCATCTCATCTTGGGGAGAAACTATCCAAGGGGTGCCATTTTAAATATCCATGTATCCAATATAGCGATATCTTATATATCCTCCATGGTCCTGTCTCCTGAAAAACATCAAACTGTGTAATCTCCAGGAGCTATTTATTCCCGCTTTAATTGTGACAGGACGTTAGAATTGCAGAGCTTAAAAATTTCACGCATTTTTTTTTTTTTAAATTTATTATGTCACTGTTTAACTGCCGTAAAGGATACCCCAGTTGGCTGAGGGAGTTAATTTCGATATTTTGCATAGTAGTTTTCAAACGGTATCATTAAAACTTTGCTTTATGTAGGACCACTATGGAGGAACGTAATTCAACGTTAAAATAAAGCTATACCCGCAGCATGCATGATATGTTAGGCAATGCCCGCCGCATAATTAAATGCCAAAAATAAAAAAAGTAAATAGAAAAGTTTAGTATATCGCGCTTTAAACGAACTTTGTAATTTTTAAAATGAACATTTTCTGCTGTGTTAAGACATTTCAATTTTTAAATAAGCAACGGATTAAAATACCACTTCTAATAATAATAATCGTGAATTTCTTAGTTTATTTCTACAGTAAATTTTAATCAAAATATCGTCTGCTTGCGTTGAAAAAAGAGCTGGAATAAATGATTTAAAATTGTGGCGTAATTTTTACGTATCTTAAAGCAACTGACGTCATCGATCCTCACTTGCGAATTGAAAATACGGACGGTGCCCCATTAAAAATTTCTATGTGGATAGGTGGAAAAACCTTTTTTCTAATCCTTTTTGTTGCAACAACCCAACATAAATTCTCGTGCCATGATTGCAATGCAATGGCGTAAGCTTTCCACGTTGATGCTATTAAATTCTAAATATTAGGTTGCTTTCAAATTCGTAAAAAATCATCTAATTTACATAATTTTTTCGTTTTCATTTTCAAAGAGGGAGAAAAGAATGTTTCACGATTTGTCAAAGTATCAAAAAGTTATGACGGATAGAATTTAAGATGCGACAGTTTTAAAATTATTTTACGAAAAAATTAGCCAAAACAGATGCTTAGTAAAAAAATTCCTAAAAATCGGTAAATCATGTTACGTATTCAGAACAAACTGTTTTTAAAAGAAAATTTTCTCCTCTATCCGATGATATAAATGCCGTTTTGCTGCGAGCATAATTTCCGCCGTTATTGCGAATTAGGTGAGAAAAAATTCCGAAAATCGCATAAAACATAAAAAAAAAAAAATTCTAGGTGGAATTTTGAAAAAATCGCTTCGAGCTGCACAACTTCATGTATAGAACTTCCTGAGTACCAAATTTGGTGTTTCTAGGTGTAGCCCTTTGTCCGTAATGCCGCCGACACACACAGAGACATCTTTTATAATAAGTGTATATATATATGTATATATATATATATATATAAATATATATATATATATAAACATTATATATATATATGTGTGTGTGCACGGGCACGCATATATGGACTTTCATTTAGAAGCGCGTCAAAGTACGACAAAATCTAGGGAAAAAAATTATACAGATTTGAAAGTTGAGGAAAACATTGATTGGGGATGTAGTTGTAGAAAACAGAAAAGTTCCCACCTCTCGGAGTGCCGCTTCCCCCCTTTAGCTCCCCCCCCAAAAAAGGACCTTTTTTTGGATTTTCCCTTTTATCTCAAAAACCGTGCATGTTAGCAAAAAAATTCCACATACAAAATGAAATCTGATGAAATTTCCTACAAGATTGTTATGGCTTATTTTTTCTAGATGCAAAAACTTTCAAGATATACGTCTTAGAAAAAATCGCAAATTTTTGGAAAACTCTTCTTTTTATCACCATTTCCCACTAACTTTGCCTTATAGCTCTTCAACCATCAGTTTGACAGGAATGGGTTTAAAGCAAAGTTTCAAAGTATTCAATTACCTTTAAATTTAATTTTTATATGTAATTGTATTTTTAAATGACCAATAGTTACAGCAATTTGAAATTTTCAATACATATCAGGGAATTCGAATGAAAAATGCATTGAGAATGCAAGAAAAAAAAACCTAGGAAAAAGCTTATAAACCTTTGAAAGTTGGGGAAAACACTGGTTGGGTATGTAGTTGTATGAAACAGTCTCTAGGGTACCGCATCCCCCCCTCTTAGCCCCCTCCCCTTAAAGTTCCCTTTTTAGATTTTCATTTTTATCTCAAAATTGGTGCTTCTTAGCAAAAGCATGCCAATTACAAAATGAAAGCTGATAAAATTTACTAGAACATTACAATTTTTATTTTTTTATGTATCGAATTATTTATTATTCGATATCTTTATTATTAGTATTTTTTTTCTATATCGAATATTTTTTTCTATATCGAATAGCTTCGATATATGTTTTAGAAAACCTCGCAAATTTATGGAAAACGCTTTTTTTTCATCCCATATTTCGGCTAACTTTCCTTCTAGCTGCTGATTCTTAATTCAGAGAATCGAACAGTTGAATTATCCAAATTTATAATCTCCTTTTTTCAAGAAATTCCCCTCTCTTCTGTTACATTTTCCTTATCGTTAAATCATTGTCCGAAAGTCTGGGAAAATTCTTCAAAAGACGGCCAAATGAAATGAGCGGAGATAACAAAGAACAATTTGGAACTTAGAAACTGGGGGTGGAGAGATCTGAACTCATCGCTCTCACCAGTTTATATGAAACGAAAACCAGCTCCAGAAACAATATTATTACTAATTTCATGAGGCTGCATTCAAACTTGCGGAAAGAAATGCACGTGTGTAAAGGTCAACTTGCGTTGTACAGCAATGTGCAGGAAGACTATGAAGATACATTTTTATAAAATTAAAATTGTTCCATAGGTTTGTTGCACTATTATTGTACAGATGTTGCACACAACAGAAAGTAAGTGAGCTACAATTATGCAGTAATTTTTTTATTAATTTTGCTGATATTGTTAATTCTGTTGATGAATGATCACTGAAATGCAAATGTCAAAGTACATAATATTGAACAGATGTATTGCATTACAGAATTCTATTGATGTAAAAAATATCACTTACAAAACATTTTTTGAGTGTTGGGAGTGGGGGTTAATTTAGACTTTAGTACTAACATTTATGTGTTAAATATGCGTTTATATACGAATAAAAGGTAGCTAGTTCAGCAGAAACAATAGGAGGAAGAAATAAAAAGAAAAAACGAAATAAAGCCAAATCGTACGCTTATGTAATATAAATTATTATTGAAAAAAAGTGCCGTTTTGCATTAAAAAAATTTTGGAGGAAAGGAGGATGCCTGCCCCCCCCCCAAGGTAGAGGAACTTTCCTGTTTCTTAATATTGCACCCCCTACAAGTGTTTTCCCCAGGCTTCAAAACTTTATAAATTATTTTCTAGATTTTATCGTACTTGGTCGAGCAATGTAGTTTTCATTCGAATTCTTAAAAATTTATTGAAAATTTCTAATTGATATGATTTTTTATCCTTTACAGACAAAATTACAAATAATAACTTATTTTAAAGGAATTGAATACTCCTGTAAAAGTGAGGGTTGAAGAGCTAGTATAACGCATAGTGGAAAATTGTGATTAAAAGAAGCGTTTTCCAAAACCTTACGATTTTTTCAAAAACTTATATCCCGAAAGCTTTTGTATCTAGAAAAAAATAACCCCCAATAATCTTGTAGGAAACTTCCTCAGCTTTTATTTTGTAACTGACAATTTTTTGCTAAGACGTACGGTTTTTGAGATAAAAGTGAAAATCCCAAAAAGGACTTTGTTTTAGGGGGGGCTAAAGGGGGACGTGCCCCCCCCAAGAGGGGGGAACTTTTCTGTTTCATACAACTACATCCCCAACCAATGTTTTCCCAAAGTTTCAAATCTTTATAATTTTTTCCTAGATTTTGTCTTACTTTGACGCGCAATGTAGTTTTCATTCAAATTTTCCAAATTTATTGAAAATTTCAAATTGCAATAACTTTTGATCATTTAAAGATAAAGTTACAAATAATAACTCACTTTAAAGGGAATTGAATACTCTACAACATTGTTATGAAAACAATTGCTGTAAAACTGAGGGTTGAAGGGTTAAAAGACAAAATTGGTTAAAAATCGGGATAGAAAGAAGCGTTTTCCAAAAATTTGCGATTTTGTCTAAAACATATTTCGAAAGCTATTGCATATAGAAAAAAATAACCAATAACAATCCTGTAGGAAATTTTATCAGCTTTCTTTTTGTAACTGACATTTCTTTGCTAAAACGAACGGTTTTTGAAATAGAAGTGAAAATCTAAAAAAGTGACTTTTGGGGGGGGGCAATAGGGGGGCACCCCGAGAGGGGGGAACTTTTATGTTTCGTACAACTATATACCCAATTAGTGTTTTCCCCAAGTTTCAAAAATATATAAATTTTTTCCCCCATTTTTCCTAATTTGACTGGACTAAACCAGCAATATCTTCATTTGGCTTGGGTCCGAAAATATTGGAAATATGCACCATGAATCCTAAACAAGAATTCCCTCACTTATTCAGTGGTCTAGAACTTATAAAGGGCAGTTATAAAATAACACTAAAGCCGGGGCAGTTCCATTTGCAGTACGTTCCCCAAGACGCATACCTATTCCCCTGCTGAAGAAACCGGAATTAGAAATTAAAAGTATGGGTGAGAAAAGAATTATTGTACCGGTACACACACCCACAGAATGGTGTTCCCCTATGGTAGTAGTATAAAAAAATGATGGGAGTGTAAGAATATGTGTAGATTTAATTCAACTGAATAAGAGTGTACAAAGAGAGTACCACCTTCTCCCCACTGTTGAATATTCTCATAACTGGGACTGGCTCCTGTTAACAGGAGCGAAAATATTTTCAAAGTTAGATGCAAATTCCGGATTTTGTCAGATTCCCCTCGAAGAAAAATCATCTTACCTTAGAACTTTTATAACTCCTTTTCGCAGATTCCGGTTCTTAAGATTGGCTTTCGGCATTTCATCAGCACCAGAACACTTGGTAAAAGAAATGAAATTACGCAGGCACTTGTGCCTGCGTATTTGTCATTCTCAAAGACGAATGACAAACCTTTTAGAAAATACGTCAGGAACAATCTGCCATATGGACGATATTTTAGTATGGGGGAAGGATCAAACAGAGCATCATGAACGTTTGAAAATTGTTTTAAGGAAACTCAGCGAGGCAGGCATAACGTTAAATGAGAAAAATGTCAATTTTCAGTCAATCAAATAAAATTCTTGGGTCATCTGGTCGATGAAAATGGTATTCATCCAGACGATGGAAAAATCAAAGCTGTAAGAGACTATCCACCTCCAGCCAACAAAAAGGAACTGAAACAAATGTTAGGAATGGCGAAATTTGTTCCTAATTACGCTGACGTCTTGTCACCTCTTATTTGCATGTTAAGCAGTAAAAACGTGTTTGTCTGGGATAAAGCCCAGGAAGCAGCATTTCAAAAATGGAAAAATATTCTGATGTCGGAACCAGTTTTGAAAATTTATGATCCTAAAAAGGTGTCAATAGTTACTTCTGATGCATGATCCTATGGAATTGGAGCAACTTTGAGACAAGAACAAGATCATGCCAGTCCTTGTGTAATCGCTTATGCTTCAAGAACACTGACACCTACTTAAAGACAATATGCACAGATTGAAAAGGAAGCCCTCGCTTTAACATGGAGCTGTGAAAAATTCAAAGACTATCTCACAGGAACTCACTTTCGACTGGAAACAGACCATAAACCTCTCATTCTCATATTTTCGAAAAAGAATCTTGACGATTTAACACCACGATTACTAAGAATGAAAATGCGCATGATCCGTTATTCCTACTCTATCTTTCACACCCCAAGAAGGGAATTGTATGCAGCAGATGCTCTATCAAGGAAGCCACAGAAAACGGAGGAAGAAAATGATGAATTGGCAGAAGAAATAGATCCTTATATGCGAATGATTACATCAACCTTACCAGCATCCTATAATAGACTGCTTGAGTTCAAAAAATTTCAAGAGAGCGGTCCTACCTGTCAAGGATTGAAGAAATTTGCTTTAGAAGGTTTGCCAAGCAAGAAGAACTTGCCGACTTCATGCTTACAATACTGGAATCATAGATTTGAGATATCCATTCAAGACGGACTTTTAATGAAAGGATGTCGAATCATTGTGCCCCCTTGTCTGAAAAATCACATTTTGCAGCAAATTCATGAAGGACACATGGGAATAGCTAAATGTCGTGCGAGAGCAAGAACGTCGGTCTACTGGCCCGGGATAAATAAAGAAATTGAAGAAATGGTGAAAACTTGCACCGACTGCATTGAAGAGGCAAGTAATCGCCCTGAACCTTTGATGCCCCCAGAATTCCCAGAAAGACCGTGGGAAGTAGTTGGCATGGATCTTTTTAAGTTAAAAAACTACTGGTACCTTATAATATCAGACTACTATTCGAGATACCCAGAATTTGCAAAACTCGAAAGACTGACTTCATCAGAGATCATTGAACATTGCAAATTAATTTTTGCAAGACATGGAATACCCAACACAGTACGATCAGACAATGGACCCCAATTCCAAGTAATCAATTCTTTTGAATGTTCGGACTTTTCCAAAAAATATATTTTTCGCCACATCAAGTCCTCGCTAATCCCAAAGTAATGGATTTATAGAATCTGCGGTAAAAACTATCAAAGCAAGACTCAAGAAATCAGAAGATCCCTATATCGCATTGATGACGTACAGAGCCACACCCCTGGAGAATGGGTTGAGTCCTGCCGAACTTCTTTTTAATAGAAGATTACAGACAACACTCCCAATTGCAAGGTACCAGTTAGAACCCAAAACCCAAGATAAGGGTTTGCTCGAAAGGAAAGAAGAGAAAAGAATAGAAAAGCAAACAGAAAATTACAATTTAAGACACATAGCAAAGATTTTGAGCGAATTGGTTCCTGGAATACCGTGTGGATTACAGATAGAAGAGCAACAGGCACAATTAAGAGTAAAACGGATCATCCAAGATCGTACAATGTGGAATCTGGGAAAAGAAACTATAGAAGAAATCGAAAACATCTGATACCAGCGTCCAACTTTAAACCGGATGCTGAGGATGCGGAGGATTTTGATACCTCAGATCCTGAACCAAACAAAGCTAACGTCTCCAGACCAGATGTCCAGTCTCCAAAGCCTCATGGAGTGACCAGTTCCAGTATTTCATCGGATCTAGGGAAAAAGGTTCCCTTAGATTCCAATCTAGACGACAGTCGACCTGCCTATGTGACCAGGAGCGGTCGAACCGTCCGATCCCCTCAAAGACTGGGAATCAAGTACTTAAGAGGGGGAGATGTGACGTAAGAACTTTAACTGCAACCGAACTTTAACCGTCAACGCCTCGAATGCAAGCTTACCCGCGAGATCAGTTCCGCACGAAGTCGAGGTGTGTTTGTTACCTCTTGTTTTGTGGCTTGTTTTGTTTGTAGTGTCTTGTTTTGTTTGTAGAATTTAAATAAAGTAAGCGTGCTAAGATACTTGGTGTACTTTATTGCCTCTACGCTGCACGCTACCCTTAGCAAACGCTGCAATCCGAACTTAATTTGTATTTTTTTCCCTTTTCTCTATGTTCCCTATTCTAGGCAGATTTAAAAGCACAGAAAGGTACTCTACCCGTCCGCCCGCTAACGTCTGCTATTTAAAGAGCGACAAGGAAAATTGAAGGAATAGAGAAAGAGTTAGGATAGGTCGTGTAAAACTAAATTCTAGGAATGGAGCAATGCAGCCAGCCAAAATGCCTTTCTGAGAAGAGAAAAATATGAACGATAGGATATATCTCAGAAAAATGACTACCCACCCACTGGTGGCCTGCGACCTCATTCATCCCGGATCCTGCATAATCTTAGAAGAAAAAAATTAACTAAATATTTATACTCCAAAAAATTTTGCTAGCATACATATGGACGCGTATGCATATATACAGGTTGTCCCAAGTAGTGCACTAATATAGGTGAGAAAGAAAACAGTCATCGCACAAACACACAATACTTTTGCTATTATATAGCCCATCATCCACTTTGTTTAAGCACATATCTGAGTCTTTTTCTGTTTGTTTGGTTTTTCTCGTCTAATGGCGGGTACTTGTAGACTATAGCAGGTATTGACCACCACTAAGGCCGGAATTACTGGTCAGTTTGTAATGAAAGGACATAGTAAATGGACCAGCGTTGCCTACTATGAAGGAACGGATGAAATGACACCCAAGCCCATCAAGGGAATCGAACACGGACCCATGGTGTAGTACAATACAATGGTCCTTTAACCACTACACAACCTGGGAGGAAGTTTTTTAAGATGAAGATTGATACTTTATACATTACAAAATTAATGTATGGAGCACATTACGCTAACTGGGATTTTTTTTGTTGTTGTTGTTGGGGAGGCTGTATAAAAATTAGAATTTTGTGCTTATTCAGATTTAATCGCCTGAAAAAAAATTAAATGATATCATAAAATTCTGTACTTTATTATTTATTTATAGGCTTATGATCATATTTTACGAATAAAAGTGTATGTCAGTGTTTTGGGGACATATAGTATAGAATATAACTTATAATAGCAATATATATATACCCAGAAAAAAGAAACAATTTTGCTCAGAGTAGAAACGTGCAGAAAACGATAAGGATCACAGATCCTCACATTTACTATAATAAGGTTCTTCACCAATGTTTTCCAGTGGCAGATTGAAGGAGGGGGTCAGTGGGGCGATCCACCTGAACGTAATTAACTTCACTCTTGAACTCATGTATAATCTATTCGTTCTCAACGTTCAAAAAACGCCAGAGGACCACTCTGGGATATACCATCGGTCAAAGGAGAGTCTCCTCCGTTGTCTCCTACAGTACACTTCCCCCAAATAAAATGCACTTGCCACGAAGTAGGGTTGTCATATTCTACCTTTTACGTATTATGAGAATTTTTCATTTGAAGAATCCAGGCGTGTGCAGAGGAGACCCCTTGTCTTCCTAATTATTTCCTTTTTTTTTGTTTGTTTTGTTTGCTTATGTTGTAAATCTATGCAGTTATAATCATGGCCGCAGAAGTCTATGATTTCTGCAACAATTTTTCAAAGATTTACGATTTTCGTGAGCGTTATGTCGAAAATTTTGCTTTGTACATAGTTTCCTTCTTGCTACCCAAAATAAAAATTGCGCTCTCCAGTGAGTTGACGAGTGGAATGTTTACAAATCAATGCTATAAATTCGTAGTTGTTTTTAATTAGGATCAATTATTTTCTCTAGAGGTATGGGTGAAAAGCAATTAAGGGGTGTCTTTTTGGGGGAGGAATCAGCTGGAATACATTGTCACCATGTAAGAAAACCACCAAAACGCCTCACAGTTAGACAAAACTTAATTTTTAGAGGATTTGAACAAAACTAATTTATAGAGGAATCTGAACTTTGACCCTCTCTACCTCTGCCAGTTCGTTAATTTAGTATCTTGGACATCAAGTCCAAAAGGAGAGGGGGGTGTAAGCATAAGTTGCATACTTTTTCCATTTTTTCGTCAATAGTTCCTCACAATTTGACGTAAGGTTTTTTAGGGTGGGGGGAGAAATTTAATTTGAATTAAAACAAAGTGTTTCCGAATGCATCAATTGTAAAACACTTTCAATCAAAATTTTGTTTGTCGACCAATGGCTGAGTGAATAAGACCATGAACATTGCGGGAGATGACTAAGTTCTCAGGTCCAGTGTTCTGGCTTCTCGCGCAGCTGTCAATTTAAGAGTTTCGGTCGTTTTTTTCCAGATGTAACGTGCATACACGTTAAAACCCAGTTAAAAAGTCCTCTGCCGAAGGCATCTCCCTCCCCCTCCCAGGTAGAAAACTCTCGTGTAGTTTTTCCCTGATAGCTAAACTTCTGAGAAAAGGGAGAGGCAGGTGCTAAAAAGAAAATCTTCAATAATGGCGATGAGGGGAAAAAAAAAATATTTTTTACAGATTGCAGTTTACCGGATGTCGCGGTGAGGGCGATCACTAATTGCAAAGATATTGACTATTTATCATGGCAGATTTGTGAAAAAAATCGGTTAGCAGCAAGTTCACCGAGATACTGGAACTAGACACTGGATCACCCGTTCACCCTCTTTTTGAGAAGTTTGTTTTCCCGCATCGTATTCATGGGCGCAATAAAATAATTAAAGAAAATTTGCCATGTTTCAAGAGCTTGCAATTTGCACAAATTAGTAAAATTCTACTTTTGAGAGCAGGACATGTTCATTCTTACGTACAGGGACATAAATTGTAAAATTTGAACCTCATATTCCCCCGCCCCCTTCTCAAAAAATATTTGACTTGGCCCTTGTTGCTTTTGCTGAAGGAGGGCTTGGATTTTTACGGGGGGGGTGGGGAAGCCGTACATAGCGCTTTCAGCGCTACGGACTTGTATAAGAGTAAAAAACTCTTCCCTCCATTAGTATAATAATTCAAAAATTTTAGAATTGAAATAATGAAATTTCAAAATGGTCATTTTAAACATTACACTTATATTAAAATTTTAAAAGTGCAATTCATAAAATTTTTGTGCCCAAAGCATGGCATCCCATCTTTCAATTTACTGACGAATTTTCCAAAATTGCGCAGATTTTCCCATCTGAAATGACTGCAAGAACTTCCGTTTTCAAATTCTCCGTATGTCGCCAAGAAATTTCGCTAAGGTTGTGCAACCTCACAAGAAGATCCTCCAATGAAAGGCTATCTGCAGGCGCGTAGCCAGGAAAATTTTTCGGGGGGGGGGATATGCGGCTGGAAAATTTTTCGGGGGGGGATATGGACTTATATGTGTATAAATAGACGGAATTTCATCACTAATCCAAAAATTTCGGGGGGGGGATACATCCCGATATCCCCCCCCTGGCTATCCGTACCGTGCTTTGCCCAGGATTTGCCTATAGGCTCTCCTGTTCGCCTGTAGAGTCGCTTGCCTTAGAGATTTTTTTTCTTTTTTCTTCTGAGACAATGAAGAATATACTCTTCATAGGTGGCGAGGCAGTTCTAAGAAAAAATAATTTCAACGTCTCTCAGAGTTTCAAAGGTTTTGCCGAAATTTCCCGCCTCCCTTTCTCCGGATGCGAAAATAAAACAAGTCTAACGCGATAGTCCATGTCATGAGACCAGAGTGGAAGCTGGATCTTTTAATGATAGTTTGGTTTTTCGGTATTTCGTCCCCCCCCTCCCCCCTTAAGCGTGCAGAAGTGTTCGCGAACGGTCGCGTGAGGGGGTGGGGGATGAATAGGACACGTCTGAGGATAGAAATATAAGAACGACCGAATTTAATGTTTTTTTTTATTTTTTACCTTTTGTTCTTGAGCGAACAATGCAACTTTTGCCGCTCATATTACTATTGAAGTGGAATAAGAAAAACGGGTTGTTATACTTATTTCTCTTGAATAATTTTCAGCCTACGAACCTCTTTCTTTTTTCTCGGCGTGGATGCCGGCACGGACAAGTTCATTAAACGCGGAACCTTTCATCCCGCAGTCTGCGAGGCTCATTGCTACAGTCAAATATTGCTACGGATTGTAATTCTGGAACTTCGCATATTCTTTTAAGGTAAGTGCCTACCCAAAAATGGACGTTTTCGTGAAAAGTTTTGAATTTTTTTTTATTTGCTTATTTTATAGCCTGTACATTTAGGTTTTCGGAAATGTTTTATTTTTGTTTGTACGATTAGTAGAAGTGAAGTTATAGCGAAAATGATAAACCGGAAGTGAAATTTCAGCGACCAGAAGTGGGCATTTAAAGCGCTCTTACAATGTACAGAAACAGTTTGTACTGCTGTTTTCTTACTCATAAAGCATTATAAAATACCGTTTTCCTTTTAAATATCCGCCGAAGTTAAGTTCATTTATTTTATATTGTTTTACTTACATTTGACAACAGTATTTATTGCTCAGTATATATTAGTTCACGATAAATGTTATTTCACGAACTGTTTTCAAGATATTGTCTTGGAATTTTATCATAAGGTTATAATCATTTCTATCTGTGTTTTGAACTAAAATATAACATATATGTATTTATTTATTTATTTTATAGCAAAATTTGTTTTGAAAAAAAAATTTTTTTCGTTTTGATAGAGTTTATCACTAAGTTGGGAATATTTTAATAACTTTCAACAATACTGCAAATATTTTAGTTCATAACACAGACATATATATTAATTATGTACTGTATAAATAATAGTGAGATACATTTATTAAAATTTGTTATAGGATGGTGTTGTATGCATGACATTTTTCATCAATTTTTTTTTCATTTCAAACAGCTTAAAATTTGAAATTTAATGATAATTCTATTCATATTATATTTAATTTTATACTTTTATGTCTAACTTCAACCGAAAACATGTAAATTCCAGTAAAATTCCATTTATTTTTTTTTTAAATGCCCCGAAGTTGATCGAGACGTTATTTACTGTTTACTATAAAATTACCCTAAAAACATTTTGACTTTATAGAGAAGTGAAAATCAGTTTATATAGAAGCTAAGGAGAGTTTATATTATAAATATAGCTAGTTTTAAGGCAATTCATTGAATAGATTTTTTTTTATTCGGTTTTAAAATCTTTAATTGCGTTTTCTGAGAAATTCTGTTTTTCGTCAATTTTCTGCACGACAAACTTCATTTCTCAAAATTCATTCAATATAATGACTTGATATTTTTACAGGATATTTTTATCATAATTATCTGTGCTGTGAACTAGAATCTAAGCTTTGTGTAGGTATTTATTTATTTTATGACCATTTTTTACTTACAAAAATGACATTTTTTGAAAAAATAATGAGATTTCAGACAAAAAGTGAAATATTTCCATATATATTAGAAGTACTGCAAATCTTTTAGTTCACAGCACAGATCAATATATTAGAAATGTACTGTATAAATCTTATTAAGATATATTTATTTGAATTTGCTGTAGGAGGTTTTGCGTAACTGCAATTTTTTACCAAAATTTCCCTTAAATGTACCAATATTTCAAAAATTTAATTTAATTTAATAAAAACTGCATTCAATTCTTTAGTTTTATATCCCATTTAAAAAAAAACATGAATGTTTCATTAAAATTTTACTTTTCTGGAAAAAAGTGCCCCGAAGGTAGGCACTTACCTTAAGCCATACCAAATCTCTACATCTGAAATTTTTAATGCAGTCAACTCCGATTATAAAGAACCTCTGGAGACCTGCAAATTTCGTTCACTATATCCGAAGTTCATTAAAACCGATGTTTTCCAATGTTGAACAATAAAGCTTAATATTCAATATAAAATAGTGTTTTATACAAATACTGAATGTTTATTAAGTAACTCAAACATAATTGATCGCATTTATAATTATAGAAGTATTTATTAAAATAAGCAAACATAGTTATTTCCATTTATGGAAATAATATACACTCCATTCAGTTGGCAAAAAGGTGCTGTCGCTTTTAACCTGTGATGTTGCATTGGAAATAGAAAATGAAATCATTCAAGGTCAAGAACGAAATTTCTGCTTTTGGTTCACTTTCAAAAGTACCCTGCTTTTGTTAGTGAATGCTCTTAAAGATAAGAATGCATAGCTATGAAAAAAATTATGACCCCGCCCAGCGTTCAGCATAAATATTTATGAATTTGTACTGTCCGAGTCTAAGAACTCAAGAAATGGTTTCAGTCTCCCTTTTGATTGTTGAATTCAGCAGCTTAAGTGGCAACAAAGGATTCTATTACTACGGTAACTGTAGCGTTGAAAATATAACACATGAAAATAAACATTTGCTTTAAGTGGACGAAAATGAAATACTGAGTGTAATTTCCATAGAAAAGAAACAAGAAGCATATTGCGGTCAGAAGATTACATTACAAATGTGCAGATCGAAAAATCCCTGGCAGAGAAAGAGCCTTCTGTTGTCGTATTGAAGGGGGGGGGGTCACTCTTTTTACTATTATTTTTTACCTTGCATTTTGATTCATGTTTTTAACGATCCCGAGCACGACTATTTGTATTAAGTAGTATCCTCAACTTTGTGTTTGCTTTTCAGCAAAAGCATTCCATTGAAAGAAAAACTACTTTTACAGGCAAGCAAAAAACACTACAAGACCCTGTAAATGCATTTATATGTACAGGGGTATACCGTATATTTGCAGATACGTTTATCTGCAGAAGAAAAATAATCCACATCTGCAAAGACTACATCTGCAAATATTCGTGATCATATATAAGAGAATAATCGTCTGTATTAATATATATTCTACTTACATGAACACACCCTTAAATTATCTTCATTTATATCCATATCCGCAACGTATAGTAAAAAATGATGGAAAAGATATCAGTGTGGTGAAAATATATATACAGGGTGTCCCAAAAACACTGACCTAAGGTTTTATTCATTGATCATAGGCATATACAATAAATTACAAAGTTACGTAGAAAAAGTTAAAAAATTTTATGATACCGATTAAAATTGAAAGGAGATTATATCTAAGTAAATATAGATTTAAATACATTAATTAGGTGATGAACAAAATTCCAGCTTTTCACATAAAAAGGCTTAGAGATGTGAAAATAAATAAATGATGACTTAAACCACTTTTCGGTGGCTTTCGAAGTGGAAAAAAGCACCTCGGAAGATCGTGTTTCAGGGTCTGTACACAAATAGCGAAATAAAAGAATGCTTGCATAAATTCATCATACGTTTGCTATTATTATTATTATTGTATAGTCCCTTACCAATCTTGTATTATGTATAACTCGCTGCAAAACTACAATCGCTTAACACATTGAAGCGCAAACATTTTCATATCAATATATAGAGGACCCACTGGATACACGATCCAACGCTTGAAAAAGTGTAGTAGTTGCCATCGATCCATTTACCTACCAACAACATGGCGGTCGATCGAATAGGACATCTTGCGCCACAGAGCTAAAAAAGTTTTCTGACACAGCTGACTCTGCAGAGAGCAAGCTGTGTCAGAAAACTTTTTTAGCTCCGTGGCGCAAGATGGTCTATTCGATCGACCGCCATGTTGTTGGTAGTTATAAGGATCAATGGCAACGTCTGCACTTCCTCAGACAGACAGCTGAGTCAGAAAACTATTTTAGCTCTGTGGCGCAAGATCGTCTATTCGATCGACCAACATGTTGTTGGTAGTTAAAAGGATCGATGGCAACGGCTGCACTTCCTCAGACAGAGAGCCGAGTCAGATATCCTTTTTAGTTCTGTGGAGCAAGGTAGTCTATTCGATCGATCGCCATATTGTTGGTAGTTAGCAGGTCCGGACTGGCTCCTTTGAGAGCCCTCGGCTCCCAAAGAAGGAAGAGATTGAAAAGGGGCCCCTTACAGATCAATTTAGAGGGAATAGAATATTACAATATGCAATATTTGGATTTTATACTCTTACGTGCCTAAAAACCACGTTTGACTATTTTAGAGCTTTTGGGGTCCCTCTCTAGTTCCTGGTTCCTCCGTTGCGCCACAGCGTAAAGACGTAAGCTTACTGGGAAATAAATAATCCAATTACTTTGATATATATATAGATATCAAATTACTCTAATTATAATGCAGCATATCCATTTTGGGGACCTCTCCGGGGCCCCTCGACAATCGCCGATCAGCCAACCTGACCTGTCCGGGCCTGGATATTAAATGGATCGATGTCAACGGCTGCACTTTTTCAGCGTTAGGACCATTGAACCACATTCTTTTTTCCGAATAGCAGTGAAAGCGCTGAAATAAAATGTTTTACGGGAAAACGACCGTCCGCCAAAGGGTTAATTTTAGAAAGAAAAGGGAGTATTCACATTCTCCTTCCTAATAAAAAGTCATATCCGTAGTGGAAGAAGCTTTCTGTTTTGAAGTTTAATATTTTGAACTTATGCATTCTCGGTTGAAAGTTTCAGTGACAAACTTGTTCCGTCCCTTCGAAAATAGATATCAATTTTAGTTTCTTGCATGGTCATTCAGTCATTTTTACAGTTATCGGAGCAATTAAGTGTCTAGATGAATATTGTACATACTTCAAAAACACTAGAATATTGTGTTTTTGAAAAAGTGTAGTAGTTGCCATCGATCCATTTACCTACCAACAACATGGCGGTCGATCGAATAGACCATCTTGCGCCACGGAGCTAAAAGAGTTTATTACCAACAGTTTTGCGAATCCTTTGATACTATTAATTCCGTTATGTTTCTCTTTGAATGACTGGTTAGTTTAAGGTAACAAGATGAGAAATTATCGTCTTTAAAGTGAAAGAAATAAATCGCTTGCTCATACTTAATTTTTCAGATGCTTGAACGCGGGGCTTAATTTGTATAGGAGCTCAGCTCCTGTACTTCTTTTTTTTTTTTTAGAGTGAATTGTCGCATTTCAGGCAAAAGCTCATGAATATTGCGCTCTGGAGCCCAACGGTACTATAACTGGAAATTCCCTCTCCTTTTTAACAAAAAATGATATTTTATCGAACGGAAAGTCCCGAGGCCAACGGATTTTGGGTTTTCTACTGTGCACTGTTTAAATTTGTTCATTCAATTTCAGACTATTTCACTTCTCTATTCTGTGAAATAATGAAAATAGAAAATATGTCCAATACTATTGCAAGGGAAAATCTTTGAATCATCAATGTTTTAATAGAATGTCCTTACCGACTCTCATACTGCAAGGGTCGCAGGGGTGCGCCACTGAGTATGAACATAAGATCTAGAGAATATTAGGGATCCGGTACTCTTTTTGCTAGATATTGAGCCCTCCTCAAACATGAAATTTCCGTTAAAAAAATACCAAACTATCTATTGTAATAACAGATTCTTAAAAACTGACTAGATTTGGTAGCATAAAAATCGTTCGAAATGTCGGAGACGCCTTGAGGTTGCACACTGTACTCCCTGTGCATTAATAAATGTAAACAGATATAAAACAGAAAAAAAAGATTATACAGTTAAAAAAGATTATACAGTTAAAATTACACATGCTTTTGAAGCACCCAGGATGCTTCAAAAGCTCGTGAAAACTTCAAAAATTCATTAAAAAAGAACAAATCATAATACAAAATTGCAGTTTGCATAGAAAGGATTACAGAGAGTTCACTATTTTTTTTTTTATAGTGGAAACTGGGTTCCCATTGTGCATGTCAGCGCCACCAATAGGTAACATTTGCAGCTACAAACGTTTTCGCCGGACCTAAATGGAAGTTAGTTATACCGCGCCTGTATAAATATAGAAATAGATTAGAAAAGTTTTTAAAAGACAGTTTCGACATATCAAAGAAGCTTTAAAGATGTCTTTCTCAAACGCTTTCGAATATGTGCTTATTAAAAAAACCACCCAATTATGCTATTAATAATTCACCCCCTGGCTACACCCCGGCTTCTTTCCCTTTGCGACATTTTTTTGTAAATCCTATAGTTTTATTGTTTACTCGAGACAAGTAGTAAAAAAACGAGTGAAGGATTATTCTGATTCTGTTAATATTGTTTTTTATTATAGAAGATTCTACGGTTGAAAGTTTTGGGCATTTTCGACTTCTACTAGGCACTCAGAGTATTACAGATAAACAAAAAAAATGTTATTTTATTGTACAGTTCGTTGAAACAAAATACCCTGTTACAACGAACTTTACTTTAAAGAATCACGAATATTCTTTGACGTAAAGTTCAAAATCGACGAAAAAAATAAATATTCGTAATATGACGATTATTTATTTTTTTCGTCGATTAACGATTAAAAAGCACTTTAGTAAAATATATATTTCGAATTCAGTTATAATATAATTTTAATTTTATGAATTTTTTACAAGTAAGAATATATACCTTATATCTTGACATATAACCCTCACTTTCAGCTTCCGAAAATTATTTCATTTTTTCGTGTGCGTGTTATACACCGAATATAAATTGCGTTACATAAAATATAAAAGAAATTTCTTGACATCTCCTAAATTTATTTATGCGTGTTATACGCCAGGATATATCATATATATATATACATAGCGGAAGTTAGTTCTCTAGTTAGCTCTTAAACTAGAGATAAGTGTTTATATCCAAGTTCATGTAAAATCTCAGATCATCTTTTTTATAAGGAATCTCTTAGACGTTTTATAATGAAAGGCGGACATTTTTCACATCACTTCATTAGTATATCGAACAAATTTTGCTGATCATACGTCAGCTATGATCCACTGTGATAAGTGGACAATATAAACAGAAAAAAATATTTAAAATAAGCCATGAAAGAAGACTACATTAAGAAAAATTCTCTCGTTAATTTTCTAAAATTTACACTTTTTAAACTTATATATGGCCCCTGTGAAAGAAAATTAGTAAAATGTCCCCATGCACTAATGAGATGGCGTACAAATTTTCTGCCTTTCGTCATTAAACGTCTCAGGCATCATTAAATAAAGATGATGGCGGGCTATATATTGTTGCAGAAATACTCTGCTTGTTTCCGGGATTCGTCGTTCTAAAGTGCAGTTGGTATAGGAAGTTCTAGCAAAAAGTCCACTGGTCAGGATGAAACACAACTTTATTGCTTCCAGAACTTGGTAGAACAATCAGCTGTACAAAAATCACAAGCACAATCAATCAGTATTGGGCAAAGGTGATAAGCCCCTTAAAACATTTTTTGAAGGTACAACTGTTTCCAAGAAAAATCCCAAAAAGTACCTCCCTATTTGGGACATTCCAGTGGCACGCATGGAGGCATTTCGGTGTTACTTTTAGAAGTTTAATCGACAGTGGCAATATTGAAAATTAAACTTATCCTGCATGCATCACCAATATACCCAGGGATACAGGATATATACAGGATTCTTCGCTAGAACAACAGCTTATTCTCGACGAACATCGTAAGATGTGCTTGGACACCATGAAGGAGTCCAGGACTCATTTAGAAAGTAAGTTTATCATGAAACATTTTCCCTAACCTATACTTTAAAACGGTCAAAAATTGATAGTGTACAAGAGAGCAGTTTTAAACTTCACATTACCTGTCGAGTTATTATTGAGTTTTACGCAACAATTGATCGAGGATTAACCTGTTTCTCGCTATTCTGTGGTGGATATTCGCGTGGTGGAATGAGGCGCAATCCAGCTCGGCCGAAAGGTACCCCTGAAACTGACCTTCAATTGCCGGGTGTTGTGTGGGCGGAGGTGATCTCGTGCCGCCACACTAATCCCCTCAAGAGAGTCATTCTGAGGCTGACGAATGATGTTCCAAGTGTTATGGAACGTTGCCACTCGTTGCGGACTTTGCGAGGTCGCTGCCACTCGTTGCGGACTTTGAAAGAGCCGAGCGAGAGATGGAAGAGGGCGGTGCTGGCGCCATCTGTCGCTGTAGGCGATAAAGAGAATACGTGTTCGTTGTCCGGGTCGCCAATGAAGGAAGAGCGTGGGGCGAGAGCTGGGTTTGAACCCAGAGACTTATGGATGGTAGAATGAGGCGCAATCCGGCTCGGCCAAAAGGTACCTTTTCCGACCGGCCTTCAATTGCCGGTTGTTGTGTGAGCGGAGGTGATCGTGCCGCCACACCCAGCTTGCATTAAGCTTGACATAGCAAGCTTAATTTCGAGCTTAAAAAATTTTCCTTAAAAAAAAAATTCTAAATGCACGGGGCGCCCGTCGCCGAACTCGTCCCACATACTTTATTTTTCCACGCATTTTCCCATCTATGCTGAAATTTTAAGTTATTTAAATCTGTTTCCATCAAACGTCCGCGTTCGATCTCGGGTAGTATGGGCTGGGAGGCCAGCATGCTAACCGTTCCGCCAATAAGCCTCGCGCTGCTATTACTAAAGTTTGAAGTGACTGTCGCGCCGTTTTCTGGCCAGATCGATCAGTATGGGCGATGCCGATTAGTTTCTTTTATTTTTCCATGGGATGAATCAAAATTTAAATAATGTTATGTGTGATTTATAGACTCTACTAATAGGGAAATAAGCATAATATAAACTTAAAAGCAGGACACGTTTTAAAACTTTCAATATCGCAACACTCATGTTGGGCAATACTGCTGGCCAAAATCGAGACAAACGACTGATTTTGAAATCAATTTCGTAGTATAATTGTATTTTATTTTAAAGAATTTCCATATTTGGAAATATAGAATCTTTTTTTTTAAATTCTATGGTAAAGTACTTTTATGACTAGTACATTATGGTAAAGTATATTTATTTTGTGGCGGGCGGATTGCGCCTCATAAGGCTCCACCACCCATAAAGTGAAGTATATTAACTAACTAAATTGTGTTAATTATATTAAAATTTATTTTTAGGGCTAATTAATTAGTTAATGGAATTACTAATGCTAATTAGATGTAAATAAAACTAAAACTCCCCTCGTGTGACACTTCAGAGGGGCTTATCCCATTCATTCCTTCCCCTTGCGTGTTCTAATGTCCAGGTTTTGTGCAATAATAAAATAAAACACAACTTTTACGAACTTTTCTTTATTTAATATGAGCAAATTTGAGAAATGCTAGACAATTAATGTCCATTCTCTTTCACAGATGGCGCCCTCACCGCACGCTTTCGAAAGAGAAAATCAAGCTATATTCCAGCTTGACAGTCCAGCTTGACTTCTGCAAGCTTGCTGCAGGCTTAAAATGAATTGAACTGTCAAGCTTGTATTAATACGTCAAATTCAAAGAAATGTCAAGCTTGATTTAAGCTTATGTGCTGTCTGGGTATCCTCCATATATCGAATAGTTCTTTTTCAGGGGCACTCATAAGAATTACATTACGCTGAATGGGGATCTCGATAACTACTGAACCGATTCAAAAACATTTTTGACTGATAGTACTGATTCACGGATTTTGTACACTATTCCTGAATATTGCTGCCTTTCAGCATGCAGCATAACTAGTTCTTTTACAGGGACACTCAAAAGAATTCTAGTACATTACGCTATATGGACATCTCTATAAATACTGAACCGATTCTAAAAATCTTTTCACTGAAAGCTACACTATTCCTGAGTAACATAGGCTAAAATTCATGCATTCAGCATAATTTACAGGAACACTCAAAATGATTCAGAAAAAAATGTACATGTTCTGTAAATAGAATATTTTTATTATTCTGCATTTTACATTATTTCTATTTTTAAATATAATTTTCTACAATGCAGGACTAGTGTAGTAGACAGTGAAAAAAGTAGGAAGTTGCTAATATTGAGCTAAACTCTTACTAGACAGTGGAACAGGAAAAATTATTTTACAGTGGAAGGGTCATCGCTTTATCAGTAGTAGATGGGGCTGCTACAATAAAATATTAGCATAGAATACCAGACTCTCATTCACTTGACTCTCATACCTGACTCTGACCTACAATACCTGACTGCTACAATGAAATATTAGCATACAATTCCTGGCTCTTAACTAAATATATATATATATATATATATATATATATATATATATATATATATATATATATATATATATATATATATATTAGGGTGGTCCAAAAAAGGCCGATTTTAACATTTTATTTATTTTTTCCAGTCTCACCCTCTAAATTTGTTCTTTTACAGTTGAAAATAATGTTGGAAAAGTTTGAATGAAAAGAAAAAATATTTAAAGGTAGCTGAAGGCAGTTGAAGTTGCACAGTTGCATGATGTAAAATTGTGTTAATACTGATGATACCAAAATGACAGAATTTTAATATTAAATTAATCAATTAAATTTTAATTAACACAAATGCATACATCTACACATATATAAAGTACAATACTAATTTTAATTTGAGTACATTTCAATTTGTCAAGTCCTTTTTTCTGCTATTGCGATAGGCTTTCGATGATCATCGACAACTTTCATCAAAACCTGAAATTGAGGATCGCTTCGTGTAAGAAGTCCAGTATATTCTTTAACCAAAGTAATACTTCTCTCGGCATGATCAATATATATAGTTAATAATATTAGGCGCGATAATAATGTAATAAATAGCAGGACTAGTGTAGTAGACATATAATTTTCTTTTAATATATTATTCTGCATATATCTTTCTTTTAATATATTATTCTGCATTTTACATTATTTGTGTTCTAAACATATAATTTTCTACAATGCAGTACTAGTGTAGTAAATTAGTGCATTGTAGACTAGTGAAAAAAAGTAGGAAGTTGCTAATATTGACCTGAACTCTTACTAGGCAGTGGAACAGGAAAAATTATTTTACAGTGGAAGGGTCATCGCTTTATCAGTAGTAGATGGGGCTGCTACAATGAAATATTAGCATACAATACCTGACTCTCATTCATTAAATGGCCACGACGAGATGACACAAAAACAGTCGCTACAGGCAGGATATTTTTTGTCCAAATGAATTTTCTTCTGTTACTCTATTTACGATTTCTAATATAAAAAATATCAAAGCAGCTCACAATAAACAATACAACAGAGAGACTCTATAATAAAACTAAGTAAATAACCTGAGATTTTCTCCTTGAGAATTTTGTTGTAAAATAGTATAAAAGTCAAAAATAAATGATGTGGAATTTCAACAATTTATTTTATTCACAATATTATTTACTTTTGTTTATTTTAAATGAAGTATAAAACATGGTATATGTAGAGTTGATTAATTTAAATAGTTTTTTTTTCGAATTTTGCAAATGGAGACAGTTACGACAATGTTTATTTTGAGTGTTCCTGTAAATTATGCTACACGCATGAATTTTACCCTATGTTACTCGGGAATAGTATAGCTCTCAGTGAAAAG
>JAWZYV010018148.1:0-59272 GCA_038373885.1 Cheiracanthium punctorium
ACTTGTGAGATGTTTTAGTCAATGTTGTTAGTATTGCTTTACATGAGTTACGTTTCTTCGATTTAACGCATGCGCAGCTGTGTTTGTATGGGAGCAGAATCATATATGGTATATTTTAGTTTTGGTTCGAGAATGTTTTGATACGTTGTGTTAATGGAGCGCATGCGCGGCAGTTGGTTTGAATTCCGAAAGCCATTTCTTATGGAAACTCCGAGGGGTTGACGACAAACGTTTTCGGTTCCTTGTACTCGTATTTTTCGGATCCGTTTTTTTTTGGATAAACTAATTCTTTTCCGTTAATTGTGTTTGTGGATTTTCACTGTAGATTATATGCTTTTTGAGAGAAGGTAAGCATGCTTTGCTAAATTGCGTGGTGTATAGTTGTGGCTAAACAAAAAATTTTAGCATTAGATTTTAGAAAATTCATTTTAGATTAAAAAAAATCTCTTTTTCTTAATGGATTACAAAAGAACGACTGATTGCAGCTAAAAGAAAATTTTAGAGTTCAGAAAATCGGTTTTAAATTTCAGAAAATTGCTTTACCTGAATGGTTTATGATTAGTGTTTTGATTTTAGGTTTATGGTTTAGTGTTTAGATTTAAAATTCGTTTAGATTACAGAAAATCTCTTCTAAAATAGTATCCACAAACATAAAAATTAAAAAAAAAAAACACTATGACTTATGAGACGACGAATATGATTATTTAAATAAAATAAAAAATCAGTTGTTCAACAAGTTATGTAAGTACAATAATTTTTTTTGTTTAAAACTTCAATATTTATGCTTTTTAATTTGCTTATTTTGTGTATTTATCGCTAGTTTGGGTGCGTTCTCCCGTAGTGTCTATGGGAGCATCTTGGCTCCATGAGACAAGACGGGAAAACGCGCCAAATTGGCGATTTTTGGAAAATCGCCAAGAAGCACCATAAACTAGGAATTTAACGGAAAATAGAGTTAGCAATTACTGTCGTACACCAAGTTTGCTGAGTTTTTTACTAGTAAACAACTCAAATATGAGTGCACGGTGTCTTCTTCTCATCAGGTAATTTATCTAACGCAGAATTCATTATTAATTAGTTGTTTTATATACTGTAGCTTTTTTATAATTATTAATAAACTTGAAGGGCATTTTTTATAAAAGTTACCATTAATGAAAATTGTAGATTGAAAAAGTTAAAATAATAATGGTACTTACTAAAGCTTGAGATTAAAGAAATTCCATAGTAGCCAGTGGCCAGTGACCCTACAAAGTTCAATGACCATTTTGATATTGTGGTAAAATCATACAAGCCAGTGCGCACCCCATGTAAACACGGTGACAGCCGCTGGAGCTTGGCAACCGCCAAGCTCCAGCGACTGTCACCAACCATTCTGCACGATCAGCAAAGTATTTTAACACATTAAAATTGCACATATATTCCACTTACAAAAACATTAAAACAAAATACAACGTCCATATTTAACCAAAAGGACTATATTCCCTATACGGTGCATTGTTTACATATAAATGTTTTTGTTTACAAATCATTGGCGAACAATCTGACGCGAGAGTGAGCGATGCACCGCCAAGAAGTACTGCCGGTGGTAGTTGTGACTGGCAACCATAAAGAATACGTGTTTCGTCAGGTTTGGGAATTTGAAATTGTTTCTGTTATTGATGGAAGGGAATGAAATGTGTTATGTTAATATATGAAAAGAATTTGTGTGTGTTTGTTAGAAATATGTGTGTACGTTATAAGCCGGTGGGTGTTGGGGACATTTCTGAGCGGTTATTTAAAAAAAAATAAAGGTAAGTGCTCTTTTTTAACGAATCTTTGCAATGTTTAAGGTTTTTAATGTGAATTTTAAATTGATATTTGATGTGTTTATGTTTTCGTAAGTGCTATTTACGTGCTATTCTAATCATACCGACTTTATAAGAGGTGTACAACTAGGTTGTTTAATCCACCGATGTTTTTTTGAGTTGAAAATGGGCCAGTGTTTGCCCAGTTTACATTAGCTGTACAACTAGGTTGCTGAATTCACTGATGTGTTTTTTTAAGTTAAAAACGGTCCACTGGTTGCATAGTTTACATAGCTGTACAACTAGGTTGCTGAATCCACTGAGGTTTTTTTAGTTAAAAACGGTCCACTGGTTGCATAGTTTACATAACTGTACAACTAGGTTGTTTAATCTACTGTTTTTTTGGTAAAATCATACAAGCCGGTGCCCACCCCATGTAAACATGGCGACAGTCGCTGGAGCTTGGCGACCGCCAAGCTCCAGCGACTGTCGCCATGTTTACTAGTCATTCTAGGCAACCAGTGGTCCGTTTTTAACTAAAAAAACCACAGTGGATTCAGCAACCTAGTTGTACAGCTATCTAAACTAGGCAACCAGTGGTCTGTTTTTAACTAAAAAAACCTCAGTGGATTCAGCAACCTAGTTGTACAGCTATCTAAACTAGGCAACCAGTGGTCCGTTTTTAACTAAAAAAACCTCAGTGGATTCAGCAACCTAGCTGTACAGCTATCTAAACTAGGCAACCAGTGGCCCGTTTTTTAACTAAAAAAACCTCAGTGGATTCAGCAACCTAGCTGTACAGCTATGTAAACTATGCAACCAGTGGACCGTTTTTTACTAAAAAAACCTCAGTGGATTCAGCAACCTAGTTGTACAGCTATGTAAACTATGCAACCAGTGGACCGTTTTTAACTAAAAAAACCTCAGCGGATTCAGCAACCTAGTTGTACAGCTATGTAAACTATGCAACCAGTGGACCGTTTTTAACTAAAAAAAAAACAACAGTGAACTAAGCAACCTAGTTGTACAGCTAATGTAAACTGGGCAAACACTGGCCCGTTTTCAACTCAAAAAAACATCGGTGGATTAAACAACCTAGTTGTACACCTCTTATAAAGTCAGTATGATTAGAATAGCACGTAAATAGCACTTACGAAAACATAAACACTTCAAATATCAATTTAAAATTCACATTAAAAACCTTAAACATTGCAAAGATTCGTTAAAAAAGAGCACTTACCTCTATTTTTTTTTTTTTAAATAACCGCTCAGAAATGTCCCCAACACCCACCGGCTTATAACGTACTATATTTCTAACAAACACACACAAATTCTTTTCTTATATTAACATAACACATTTCATTCCCTTCCATCAATAACGCAAACAATTTCAAATTCCCAAACCTGACGAAACACGTATTCTTTATGGTTGCCAGTCACAACTACCACCGGCAGTTGGCGGTGCATCGCTCACTCTCGCGTCAGATTGTTCGCCAATGATTTGTAAACAAACCATTGATATGTAAACAAAGCACCGTATACGGAATATAGTCCGTTTTTTTTTTTTAGTTAAAAACGGTCCACAGTTTGCTCATTTTCAATTGCCCGTTATTGAATTTGCAGACGTTCTTTTGGTTAAATATGGACGTTTTATTTTGTTTTAATATTTTTGTAAGTGGAATATATGTGCAATTTTAATATGTTAAAATACTTTGACTTTGCTGATCGTGCAAAATGGTTGGCGACAGTCGCTGGAGCTTGGCGGTTGCCAAGCTCCAGCGGCTGTCGCCGTGTTTACATGGGGTGCGCACCGGCTTGTATGATTTTACCAACCAAAAGAACGTCTGCAAATTCAGTAACAGGCAATTTAAAATGAGCAAACAGTGGACCGTTTTTAACTAAAAAAAAAATACAGTGGATTAAGCAACCTAGTTGTACAGTTATGTAAACTATGCAGGGATCACTCTAGAAATGAAAAAGGGCAGGGTGCACATTACAGAAAAAGGGCAGTGTTTGGGAAAAGGGCATATCATATCACACAAAAAGGGCAACTTTTGTAATTATTGTCTACAAACACATAAGGGTAGCTTTTATAAACATACTTTTATGTCCGAAAATGTGTTTTCTTAATAGCAATTTTTTAAGCAAATGATTAAACAAATTCTGAAACCAAATTTTTTTCACTTAATGAAATCTACACTTTTACAAAAATGTGTAAGGCAGTCCATTATGCTTTATTTCAACAACAACAACAAAACAAAAAAAGCATAAAAAAATTAAATTTTGTAATCGCAAAATAACGGGAATCCGGTTTTGCCGACAAATTTTTCATAATCACGCCAATTTTCAGACCCGAAAATGACCAAAAACATTCAGTTTTAGATTCAAATTTTATCGTATTCAGCATCACTGCAACTTTTTCTCTCTGTATATATGCTAGTCTGCAACTAGTGGAGGGAAAACGGGACACTTGCCCCAGTCATAGTGCTGTTACGTCAAAATTGAAATGGAAAGAAGGGAGCACCAAAACAAAGGTTTGTTCCGGCGCGACCCTAGTGCGCACTTGCATAACTTTTGGAAATATTCTGTAATAAGCACGCCAGTTTAGATAAGACATGTCCGAGGGAAAAATAAATTGCAAGTGCACGACATAATAAAAAAAGAGGGATGGGGGACGATAGTATTTCCTATCGTGGGCGGTAGCAAAGGATTTTCTAAACAGGCAAGAAGTCTTATAATTATTGTTGTGTAATATTCGTAATCACATAATTATAAAATAACTTCCGACCCTTCAGGGATCGGAAAGAATTTGACCCTCTTGCACACATTTTTAATTTCCCAATCGATGAATTCAAAATAGTCTCATGGCTTTCCTCACTGCGCATTTTTGCACTGTCCATTGGGCTTTTGCTGAGCGTGTAGTACAGTAAAAATGAACATCCCAGGGGCGTGTGCCCGTGCAGTCGACGAGACTTGCATTCTCGCAATCGTCGACAATTTCATTTTTTTGGAGGGGCTGCAAAATAGACACAAATTTTGTATTGATAGTTCCCACCCCTATCTCCACCTAAAATAGCCCTATACATGGGCGCCGGCAGAATATTTTCCAGGGGGGGGGCAAAGACTACTTTAACATATGGTTACCATGTTGGAAAGAGCAAAAAAGCAAGGGAAAACACTGCATACAAAAATCCAGGGGGGGGGCATTGTCCCCCCTTGCCCTATTCTGCCGGCGCCCATGGCCCTATAGAATAATCATCAATTGGTTTTCAATTTGGACCCTCAATACATGGGCGCCGGCAGAATATTTTCCAGGGGGGGGGGGCAAAGACTACTTTAACATATGGCTATGTTGGAAAGAGCAAAAAATCAAGGGAAAACACAGCATACAAAAATCCAGGGGGGGGCATTGCCCCCCCTTGTCCTATGCTGCCGGAGCCCATGGCCCTATAGAATAATCATCAATTTGGCCCCTATGCTAACCGGAAATTCGATATTTTCAAGTAGTATTTCCTGACTGCTGCACACCCTGTCAATGAATCAATTTTGCCCTATTCTTTTTAGTACATCGACGGGGAGGAGTGTGTGTGTGTGGGGGGGGGGGGGTGTTACCCAGACTTCCATAATTGCCTTTGTCTTGAACTTTCCGTGCAGCCAGCTGTAAGTTTGGATGAATGTGTTTTGAAAATCTGAAAAAATAAACAATAACCAAGTGGCGTTTATTAATTACTTACAGCATTTATAAAACACGGTAAAGCGCCATTTACAGTAGGAAATAATTTATTGTTATGATTACTCTTCTGGATGACAGATTGTTTCTCTAATGAGATATTTTATGACCTCAAGCTACAGCGAATGGTTTTAACCCTCTCCTCAGGTCGGGAGGGAGAAGAGCAGCGACTGAGCAGATGCCCCCCCCCCCTCCTCCTTCACACATCATTGATAAGAAAATAAACAAATCAACTTCCTTGTTGTTGTTGTTGGAAAGAGGCTTTTTTGGGGTCTAGACGAGCGCCAGCAATGGTAACGAGAATCAAAGAGAAGGGGAAACAATAATGGGTGGAGAAAAGGAGAGTGGCATTTTGATTGAAAAAAAAAAACAAAACAAACAAAGAGGGCGGAATTTTATCAAGAAAAAAGGCAAGGAGGGCGGCATTTTACCTGAAAAAGGGCACCAGGGCGGGCCGCCCCCCTGAAACGCTCTAGAGTGATCCCTGTAAACAACCTAGTTGTACACCTCTTATAAAGTCAGTATGATTAGAATAGCAATAGCACTTACGAAAACATAAACACTTCAAATATCAATTTAAAATTCACATTAAAAACCTTAAACATCGAAAGATTCGTTAAAAAAGAACACTTACCTCTATTTTTTTTGGTAAATAACCGCTCAGAAATGTCCCCAACACCCACCGGCTTATAACGTACTGATATTTCTAACAAACACACCCACAAATTCTTTTCTTATATTAACATAACACATTTCATTCCCTTCCATCAATAACGCAAACAATTTCAAATTCCCAAACCTGACGAAACACGTATTCTTTATGGTTGCCAGTCACAACTACCACCGGCAGTTTGGCGGTGCATCGCTCACTCTCGCGTCAGATTGTTCGCCAATGATTTGTAAACAAAACCATTGACATGTAAACAAAGCACCGTATACGGAATATAGTCCGATATTGTTAGTGGCAGGGGCGTCAGGGTTCGTGATTTTTTTTTTTAATTCAAAAAAATCGGATTTTTTTTTATTTAAATCAGATTTTTTTGATTTAAATCGGATTTTTTGAAGATGTTTTAAAAATTCCTAATATGAATTTATTTTGCATATTATAATAGTATGACATTTTAAACAATATATAAAATATATTTTATGCTATTTTAGCTATTATTATAATAAGTGCATAATAAGACTTTTCACAATGCACTTAAATTCATTTTCACATTTTACCAGACTACTTTTCACAACTTCTACAAGATATTCAATTGTGTGTGGACTACCAGATGTGTCAATTATCTCAACTAGATAATTCTCACCTTTTCTTGTGGATACTACAACACATAATATTGGTTCATAATGAACATTTGACCATCCATCTATACTAAAGTTAACAATTTGTCCATTTAGATGTTTGGAACATTTTTCTTTCTCTTGATCATATATATTATCAAGTAATGCTGCACCTATTTCTACTTCATTTGGAGCAGTATCCCTGGCCTTAAAGCAGAAATCATCTTTTTAAATTGAGGATGATTAAGCTGATGAAAAGCAGAATGGGTGGCATAAATATATCTTGCCACTTCCTCATTTAATATTTGCTTTTGAGTTTTAGTGGTCTTTATGACATAATCATTCATGCTGTTCTTAAGAGCACCAACATCATTTTCTATCTCACTGGTTTTTCTTTTCATAGTAAGTTTGGCTGCCTCAGATTTTGTACAAGTTAAATTGTTCTCAATTGTTTCTTGAGGTTGATCACTATTAATATAATTTCTGTCAGAGGAGAAACATTTATCTGCATGTGCTTTGATTCTGGCTACTAATCCCATCATAACTTTTTCACAGTTCTTGCATTTGGCTTTAACACCTTTTCCAGAAACTGTCTGCTCTTCATTAAGTACATCCAAATATTATCTTTCTTCCTCTCTGCCATTATCCTTGTACTTTAGCAATAGCTCTCTGAACACGGAATCCTAAACAAGTGTTCTAAAATCTGAAATAATTCTAGTGTTGCCAATTTTTCTGATCAAATTTCTTTTGTTCTCACACTGTCACACTCAAAAGTCACTCCCCCGCCCCCTTACCTTGAAGGATTCCCTAAACCACTGCAGTGCCATCTAATGCCAGTGGCAGATCCAGAAATTTTTTTTGGGAGGGGCTAAATTTTTTAAAAAGCGTATTTCACCCAATTAAAATGTACTATAAATCAAAATTTTAGTCTAAACCAGTGTATTAGGCTTTTGGGAGGGGCTAAGTAATAAAATATGATCATTTTAGCTATTTAAAGTGTATAATAAAGCAGAATGTTACCCTTGAGCAATCTCTTTGGGGGGGCTGAAGCCCCCTAGCCCTAGCCCCTCCCCTGTATCCGCTACTGTCTAATGCTATTATAAGAAATTAATTTCATTTGAGTGTTGAAGATTTTTATTTAGAATACATTCTATCAGTACAAAAGTCACTTTTGAAAAATGATTTTAATCACTGATTTTTTTAAAAAAATCCCTTGATTTAAATCGTGATTATAATCATGATTTTAATCAAGCTGATTTAAATCAACGAACCCTGAGGGGCGTAGCCAGAAATTTTTCATGGGGGGGATTACGACTACTACAACTCATATATATGTATACGTGTGTGTGATAATGTAGTGAAGAATATACATTTTGTATGGCAAAAAATTCCTCATGGGGGGGTTATGACCCCCCTTGGTTACACCCCTGGTTAGTGGCCTTAATTTTTTTTCTCCCGCCCACCCCCTTCTCCTACAAAATATATTTTTCTCAAAACAATTGTATATGCTATAAGCAAATATTATGTACAAAGCCCGATATACACTACTGGCCAAAAGTATTGCTAGTTCGAGAAATCGTTTCAAGAATAAGCCCAGAAAAAATGGACAGGACATTTACCAGATTTAAATATTTTTGAGAATTTATGTAGTATAATTGGAAAGAACACATTGGAAAATCACCAAAAAACAAAATGAGAGCTTCAAGAACCAATAATTTAAGTTGGCACCATGAAACACCGAAGGAAGTGTTGTAAAACATTGTGGATTCCATACCTAAAAGACTGGGTGTTGTGATCCAAGTCAAGGCTGCTCAGCGACATAATAAATGATCTTTAGTTCAATTGCATTTATTTATTATCCTCTTTTTGCAGAAGAACTTGAAATTAATTCGTTATTTAATTTTATTCCAGCAAGCCAAAATGGATTATGATTTCTATAATAACCTATATATTTTTTATGTTATTTTTTCAATAAATTAATCAATTATTTTTGTTCTTTAACTTAATGCTATCTTGCCTTTGAAGTAATTAATTTAACATGTTGACATTAAAAAATATCAGTTATATTGATTTTTAATTTCGACGGGGGGGGAAAGGAGGCTTAATCTTGAAAAGGGTTAGATTTCTGAAACTTGCAATACTTTTGGCCAGTAGTGTAACAATTACTAGAGCAGGGAACATGGGTAAGATTTTACAAGTAATAATACATGGTATGTCCCATTATTACAATAAGAAAGAAGTAGTAAAATTTAGGAAATACAGTGGAACCCCGATCTATTGTTCTCGCATTCATCATTTTCCCGTATTGATCGTTTTACTTCTATGGTCCCTGCACAAACTGTATTCAAATAACGTTAACAAAACCCGCATATATCGTTCGTCAAAAATTCGCTTTCCCGCATTCATCGTTGTAAAATGTTTCTTTTGATCGAAATGAAATTGAAGATGAAGTGGATCAATATGGCTTACAAATCGAATTACTTCCTGGTATGATATCTTAGGTTGATGATGGTATAGGTGAAGAGTTCTTACATCTGGCAGTGTTAATCCTAGGCGTTTTTCGAAGGTCGCTGCGCCCTGCCCGCCCTTTAAAGCAAAAAATCCCGCCCTACTTGCCCTTTCAAAAAAAATCGCCGCCCTTTTGCCACCCAAAAACAGCGCCCTGCCTGCCGCTCTTCTAGCCCCGATTTCATTCATGGTGCCATCCTCTCCCCTCTGTTTACATTTATTGCGTTGCGGCATCTCTTTCCTCTTTGTTGACATTAGTTAGCACCTTCACAGATTCTAGTGTTGAGTCTAGATTGATTTGGCAGGGCGCAGCGCCCGGCGGCCCTTTTATCGTCTTTTTAGTGCCCAGCTGCCCAATTTCTCTTCTTTCTGCCCCCCTCTTAAATTTTTATTATTCTTAGTCAACAATCACTACTTTTTTTTTCCTACATACCATTTGCGGCCCATCACGAAAATACGTTGAATAAAACGGCCCCTTCACAGAAATACAGTTGAGTACAATAACCCTATCATAAAAATAGGTTCGAATGAAAGCGGCCCTTTCACAGAAACAGTCTATGAAATCGGATCTTTCCCACAAGTGTAATTTATTAAAATGCCTTTTTCAAATATTCTATTCTTTCAGATCGAAATACTGTTAATGCCTTTTTCATTGTCTGTTTTCATTTGCGCGAGCAAATAACCCGAAAAGGCCCCTAGTGTGTTTTGTTTTTGCTGACTCAAGTGAGGAGCCCGATCGCAGTGCAGAACTATGTCTACGTGGGCATTTCAGTTGGGAGTTGGGGGAAGATAATACGGTTGGGAAATTCAAAATTTTATAAAGTTATCTAAATATTTCTGATTCCATCTGTCAATCCTCAAATACCAGTAGCTACGTTTGATAAATATGTAGTTTCGAGTTATCAAACAATCATTATTCCAGTGTTCGTCGCCAGCTGTTGCTCTTCTCGTTGTTTTTAATAGTTTTGCGCACTAACAAGTTTATTTTTTATTTCCTCGCCTAAACGATTTCCTCTTTTTAATCGGCTTTCTTAGTACATATTATTCTTAATGTATAACAGTTATTTACTAATCATATATAATTACAGATGATACAGAAAGTATGCCTTAGCAAAACGACGTTCGAAATGCGTTCGAATGCGATTCGAAAATTCTGCGGGATTTGTTTGCCTAGACAAGGGATATCTCCTGGGAGGGGGGGGGCTTGGTTGCATGACTTTTTAAGGAGTTCTAACTTGTATTGACTTTACATCTGGATGAAACCGACCAAAACTCCAGACCGACAGTCGCGCGGCCGGGGCCCAAACATAGGAACTTCAACACTTCAGCCGTCAACCATGTTCAGTGGCTTTATCCACTCAAATCGGTCTGAAAATAGAGCGATTTGCGAATACAGCAATTGAAACACATTATGCTTTTGCCAAATTAAGAGCATAATAATGATCTTTTGCTATTGCAGTGTAGCGCCAGGGTTATTGGTTCCCAGTGCAGTCCTTCAGTTTGCCGCCCCATTCTTTTTTAAGTTTCAGCATTCTGCCCCCCCCCCCCCATTTCGGCCTTTTAGTTTTCCACCATATTATTTTTAGGTGTCCTGCCGGCCACCATCTTTGTTTTTACCTTGCCGTCCGGGCGGACCCCCCCCCCTTTATTACGCAACAGTTTTAATGTACACTAAAGTGGAGTAACTGCAGAATTTAGTAAATCACACTATTGACAAGATTTGGTATTCTAACTATTCATATTATGTATTTTCCGATTTATAAAAGTTTTCAACATTTTAATGAATGAAGCAAAAATAAATAAATAAATAAATAAAAGCAATAGAAAGGTAGTTCTGAGAAAGAATGTCTTAAGAGAACAAATTGTGTCTTAAGTTATTCATAAAACTAACTGTCATCAATTTAAGCTTATTTTCAGTTTTTAAAAACAAGAAAATTCGAAATGATTCTGGAAGTTTTTTTAATATGTAATTTGTTTGAGTACTTTTGACAACAAGATGTTAATTATTTTTATTATTTTAAGCTGATTAAAAACATTTGATAGTTAAAATATTTAATATTTTTTTTATTTTAAAAGTATTAAAGCAAGGTTGAAGAACGAAAATTTAATGTTTTTAAAGAGAACTTTTTAAGTATGCTACAAAAAATTAAAAATAAAGCTATGAAAAATAAATTATTTAAAATATAAACTTTATTTCACACATTTGGACAATTCTGTGAGTAAAAAAAATATTGATTTTATACCTGCTAAAAAACTTACATGTAGTAATTTTAAAGAATAGTGCTTTTTAAAAAACTTATATTCACTTTTCATGAATGAGCAAACATTAAATTAGAAGTGAAAGAGAAGAACAAATATATTTCAGTAATTTGATTTCATATGGTGTACATTCCAACCATTGGATGCAATACAAAATTTGCATGGATGTCATTTATTCTAGCAATCTTCTGTGTTCAGAATAGAGATGAGTTCGGGCTCATTTTTTGAAGCCCGAGCCCGAAGACTTTTAATCCGAGCCAGCCCGAGCCCGAGCAATATTATTAAAGTTGGAGCCCGAGCCCGAAATTTCAGCTAAAATTAACTACTTCATTAATAGATACAATAATTTTTGGAGCTTCACACACCTTCTAGTCCCCCGTGCTGCTATTTTTTGAAATAAGTATGTCTGTTCTGTATTAGTTGTATTTAACCTCCTTGGCGCGCTTGCCGTCTGACGCCAACGCGCCAACACTATTTGAACGGGTTGCAACCCTTCTCTGTATTTTGTCTTCAGATTCAGATTTGATCTCATATTGTACGGATGGTCCCAGCAGCTCCTTCATTTGAACCCTAGTTCAAAACTTTATGTAACAAAACTGCCCCTTGGCAGTAACTGTTATTACAATCTACAAAAATAAAATATCTTACTAATTAAATACAGTCCACTGTTTACCTGAAGGCTCCCGACATTTGGTCCTTGGACCAGCCGGAGCAACTAGCGTAATGTCAAATTTAACAAGCTTAAATCGCCAGAAAGGCGTTCTCGAAGGAAAAATAAATAAACTCTGCGACTTTACGAAGAACTTAAACCTAGCAGATCAAGATGCTGAGGAAGCAGCAATATTACTTAGAAGCAAGCTAAAAGGAGCAACGGATTTAAAAAACAACGTAGCGGATCTCGTTCGTTCCTACACCCTACTGCCAGAAAAAACAGATGTGACGGAGGCCTTAGCATCGTCAGCCGAACTAGAAGAGAAGCTCGAGGAAGCAGAGGTAGGCTTAATGATTTTACTCTCTAAGTTTGACTCTAATAAAAACAAAAGTGAAATCCCTACCTCTCATGTGAGTAACTTTAAAATTCCCGACTTACCGTTACCACTATTTTCGGGAAAATATGAAGATTTCCAAAACTTTAAAGCTCAGTTTACATCAATTATTGGAAATAATAAAGATTTAAGCCCAACTCAGCAACTATGCTATCTCAAGGGCTGTCTAAGAGGAGAAGCTAAAAGATTAGAATCGGCCCAAGATACATATGCATCACTTTGGTCTTCTCTAGAAGAGAGATATGAAAATAGACGAGCAGTCATTGATTGCCACATTGTAAAATTATTAAATCTCTCAAGGGTCCCAGACTCACCGAATCAATTAATGCAAATGATTGATAACACGCGATGTAACCTACGTGCATTAAACTTATTAGAGTTTAAGTCAAATGACTTATCAGATATATTAATTATGCACATTTTGTTCCAAAAACTGGATCCAGAAGTACAAAAAAGTTTCGAAATGAAACTGAGTAAAAATGAAATTCCGAAGTTAGAAAACTTCTTAAGCTTTTTGGAAGAACGTAGCAGAATTTTGCAGGGATATTTGCCTGAGAAAAGGAAATCTATTTTCATTGCTAAACCTAGCAATAAGCCAATTCCTCAGAGATCACTCTTAACGAATACAAAATCAAACTGCGTATTAAACTGTAACGAGAAGCATTCTCTTTATAGATGTCATAAATTTAGAGAAATGAATGTCTCTAATCGAGCTGATATAGTAAAAAAATTCAATCTCTGTGTTTCATGCCTTAATAAACATTCCTCTCCTTGTTTATCAAAAAACTGCTGTTTTTTATGCAAATCGAAAAGCCACAATTCTCTCCTGCATAATCCACTTGAACATAATGAATCATCGCCTATCTGCCAGGCGCCAGACCCCCCTCGACCTCTCAAGAGTCGACTTTGTTTGTGCGGCAGAGAAAAAATTCTTGTGTAATTCTAAACACAGCTGTGATTTACTTAAGGGATTGTGCTGGTGAATATAGACCATTAATCGCAGCACTGGACAGTTGTTCCACAGTGAATTTACTAACCAGTTATAGCGCTGAGTTATTAGGATTGCGGAAACAAAAAACGCTCGTCTTGATCTCTGGTTTAAACGATACTGGCTTAACCGCAAAATCATTTGTTAGTACTGAGCTCACAAACAGAAACAAAACTAAGTCGTATCACTTGGATATGTTAATAGTACCTAAAATTGCAGAGCTTCCACCCACATTTATTCATACGTCCAATTTAAAATTACCTGAAAATATAACGCTAGCGGATAATGATTGGAATAGACCGAAGCGTATAAACGCATTAATCGGTGCTGGTATATTTTATCAATTATTAGGTTCTCATAAAATTAAAATTGATGATTCGCAGTTAATGTTAGTTGAAACTATTTTTGGTCACGTTGTATCGGGTGCTCTAAACACTTCAAATTCGGATATCGATACATCCGATTCATGTTTTTTAACCGTGGAATCAGAGCGTCTCGATAAGGCATTGACTGCTTTTTGGGAAGTAGAAGAGGTTGAAAATACCAAAAAGGTTGCTAGTGAAGAATTGAATTATTGTAATGAGCATTTTGAAAAAACACATTCTAGAAAGCCTGATGGCAGATATGTTGTTAAAATGCCATTCAAACCAGATTGCTCTGAAACATTGTTAGGCAGTTCCAAAGGCATTGCTTCGAAAAGGTTAAATAATTTATGGCACAGGTTAGACCGGGATCTTACTATGAAGGAACTTTATATTGGATTTTTAGCCGAATACAAAGCCCTACACCACATGGTTGAGGTGAAAGAAAATGAGGATTGCCATGAAGGTTACTATCTTCCTCACCACGGCGTTTTGCGACCAACTAGCAAAACCACGAAATTGCGGGTGGTGTTTGACGCCAGTGCCAAGACTACACAGAAAAATTCTCTAAACGATTTGCTCTGCAAGGGAGGGGTAATTCAAGATGATCTCTTTTCTATTTTAATACGATTTAGAAAACATATTTACGCTTTCACTACAGACATTAAACAAATGTTTAGAATGATCGAATTACATCCTTCGCAAACTAAACTTCAAAAAATCCTGTGGAAGGACAGTCAACACTCACCAACAAAGGTTTTTCAATTGAATACTGTCACTTACGGCACTGCGTGCGCACCTTACTTAGCCACGCGTGTTTTGCAACAGCTCGCAATAGATGAAAGAAATGATTTTCCTTTAGCTTCGAACACTGTACTTCGAGATTTTTACATGGATGATTGCCTATCCGGCTCATCCGATTTAGAAAGTTTTGAACAAATTCGATCAGAACTGACTGAACTCCTTCTGAGAGGTGGCATGCAGTTGCACAAATGGTGCACAAACCAGGTTCAAAATACTGAACCCCAGACTTTTCCATTCGATCGAAATTCGGAAGAAATTACAGTCAAAACATTAGGCGTGCTATGGAATAGTTCCAGTGACACTTTCTCGTATAAGGTTGACATCACTACAAATTGCAGTGTTACAAAGCGAGATGTACTCTCTCAAATTGCACGGATATATGACCCACTTGGCCTTCTTGGTCCAATTATTGCCAAGGCGAAAATATATATGCAACAGTTGTGGTCATTAAAATTAGAATGGAACGAAACTTTACCCGCAGATATTTCAAAACAATGGAAAACTTTTTGCAAGGCATTACCAGACTTGGAGTCCATTAAGGTCCCAAGGTGCTTCTTGACACCCGACGTTCAGTCTGTTGTGATTAATGGATTCGCAGATGCGTCATCGGCTGCTTACGGCGCAGTTATCTACATTCAGGCTGTGTCGAACACAAATGAGTGCATGAATAAACTCCTCTGCAGTAAATCACGAGTAGCACCGATGAAAACCATGACTATTCCACGCCTTGAGCTACAAGCTTGTCTTTTGCTGTCGAAGTTGGTCCAGAAAGTCTACGAGGCCTTAAAGCTTCAAATCGACGCTGTTAGACTGTTCTCTGACTCCACCATCGCCCTTGCGTGGATCAATTCACCTCCTCATCTTTTAAAACAGTTTGTGTCAAATAGAGTGGCACAAATTCAGCTTCTCACGAAAGACTACGAATGGTACCACGTTGCTTCATCTGAAAATCCGGCGGACGTTCTATCGCGTGGACTCGATGTCAAGGCACTAATTCAGCATGACCTTTGGTGGATTGGACCGCCATTCCTCAAGGAACAATCTGTGAACTTTTCTCAAAACAGTGACTTTCCCCTGAATGATGCAGCTGCTCTTGAACTTAAACCAGTTGCAAAGACTGCCTTAACTATAACAAACTTTGATTTCATCGACAGCCTAATTAACTTGACTAATAATTTCTGTAAACTAATTAATATTTTAGCATTTATTTTTAGATTTTACCACAATTGCAAAAACCCTTTCTCAAAAGGATCCGGACCATTAGCGATCAGTGAAATTCATTACGCGCAATCAATCCTTTTCAAACAGGTTCAGGGTAAGTATTTTTCGTCAGAAATTTCTGCACTAAAGAAAGGAGAACCTGTACCTACTTCAAGTAAGTTAAAGTTCCTTAATCCCTTTCTCGACAATGAGGACGTTATTCGTGTTGGAGGGCGAATTAATAATTCAAATTTAAATTATGATAAAAGACATCCTATAATTCTCCCAAACAATAGCAAATTGACCAAAATTATTTTCGAGTTCTACCACAAGAATAATTTGCATGTCGGACCTCAGACTTTGTTAAATACTGTTCGACAAAAGTTCTGGCCCATCAACGGAAGAAGTATTGCGAGACTAGTAGTACATAAGTGTATAAAGTGCTTCAAAATAAAGCCAGTTGTTGCCAATCAAATTATGGGAGAACTTCCTGCTGAGAGAGTTACACCTTCCTCTCCCTTTCATAATGTTGGCCTAGATTTCTGTGGCCCATTCCAAATTAAGTACAAGGGTCAAAGGAAGGGAATTTTTCACAAAATCTATGTCGCTATATTCATATGTATGAATACTAAAGCTGTACATTTTGAAGTAGTCTCGGACTTAACAACGCAGGGTCTGCTTGCCGCTCTAAAGAGATTTTTCGCACGTCGTGGAAAAAGCTCCACCATTTTTAGCGACAACGCTACCAATTTTGTTGGAGCGTATTCTGAGTTGAAACACTTATTGAATACCTTAAAACAAACTAATAACGAAATTTCTAGTTATCTTATTACAGAAGGCATAAATTGGAAGTTTCTGCCTCCTAGAGCTCCAAATTTTGGAGGTCTTTGGGAGGCAGGAGTTAAATCCTTCAAGTATCATTTCAAGCGAACCATCGGTGTCTCAAAATTGACATTAGAGGAATTTTTAACTATCATGGTGCAAATCGAGGGTGTTTTAAATTCTCGACCACTTTCCCCCTTATCACCTGATCCCGATAATTTTGAGGTGCTTACTCCAGGTCATTTTTTGATAGGCAGAGCTATTAATTCTCCACCTGAACCAGATTACACAGGCACGCGGGATAATTTTTAAATAGTTGGCAAAAGGCACAAAAAATGGTTCAAAATATTTGGAAGTTATGGAAAAACAGTTATTTGAGCCACCTCCAACAAAGAACCAAATGGTTCTTTGAAAAACAAAATGTAACTCCAGGCATGCTAGTGCTAATTAAGGAGACAGAGTTACCTCTTTGTAAGTGGTCCATTGGAAGAATCATTGATGTACATCCAGGTGCCGACGGAAAGGTGCGTGTTGTAAATGTTCGCACACCGAAAGGTGAATTCAAAAGACCCATTACCAAATTAAGTATCCTGCCTATTGAAGATACTTAAAATTTAAAACAAATTCACAACAAAATGTCATGTGCTCAAATTGTTGTTTTATGTTTTTATAAATGTTCTATATTATGTTTTGTCATTATATATATATGTATACACTTTTTTTTATCTCCTCTTGAAATATGGCTATTTCAACAGGCGGCGGAATGTTCTGTATTAGTTGTATTTAACCTCCTTGGCGCGCTTGCCGTCTGACGCCAACGCGCCAACACTATTTGAACGGGTTGCAACCCTTCTCTGTATTTTGTCTTCAGATTCAGATTTGATCTCATATTGTACGGATGCTCCCAGCAGCTCCTTCATTTGAACCCTAGTTCAAAACTTTATGTAACAAAACTGCCCCTTGGCAGTAACTGTTATTACAATCTACAAAAATAAAATATCTTACTAATTAAATACAGTCCACTGTTTACCTGAAGGCTCCCGACAATGTCTATTTATCCCATGAATCACTTTTTAAAATCTGTTTCAAGGAGTATGTTCAACAAAGGAGAAATTTTTCGCGAGCCCGAGCCCGAACGCAATCGTGAATTACAGAGACCGAGTCGGGCTCGGGCTGAGCCCGTCTCATCTCTAGTTCAGAATTCAATTTTCCCAATTTCTATAGTTATCAATTGATGGATGAGTTAGTTTGATCCAATTTTAAATGTCTGATAGTAATAAGGGTAAATTTGAAAATCTTTACTTGGTACTCATTCAATAATTATTGTGAACAAAAGAATTAAAATTCTGATTGATATTATTAAATTTTATTATATGCTGAACACATCTATCCTAATCCACTTACACTGGCAGTCCTTTTCTGTTTAAAAGTTTGTACCAATATAGGTAAAACATTCTATATGAATGTGATCCAGTAATTGTGGTCCAGTAGTGATAGTGTGATAAAATTGAAGAACATAAATTAGCAGTCCCTCTGCCTTCCCCTACTGCCTATCAAATCATATTTGGCTAAAAATTTCTGAAACCTTCTTCAATAAATGTACTATTCTTATAAATAATAAACATGTAAGTTATGTAATTTTGAGCAAAAAAAAAAAAATTAAGCAGAAAATTCAAAATTACTTTTATTAAAACATTTTTTTTTTTTTAAATCAAAAACTTCTAGTTATCTACAGATTTAATTCACATATTTATGTCATGCTTAGAGCAAAATATTATCAACAAATCCTTTTCCCTATTTCGCTTACACTTACTTCTACAGGATATTTTCTCCAAAAGATCAGGGGAAAAAACTAATTGGAAAAAAAGACAAATTGGAAAAAATATAACTATGCATTGTAGTCAGAACACATATTACAACTCTAAATGTTAAAGTTTCGGGGATCAGATAGTTTCAAACCAGTGTCTATATATGTTAGCTACCTGTACATTCTCGTGGAACTCCAAAGTGCCTTTTTTAAGAACAGGGTGCCCTTTTTGAAATTTCCCCCCTGTCGACCCTTTTTTTCTAGAGTCAACACTATTCTAATCACCTCCTCTTGTAAGTTAACCATTTTTTTATGCCTATATAGCTATACATGAAAAATTTTAAGTGCCAATTATTTTATATGTAGACTCCTCACCCCCCCCCTCAAAAAAAAAAAAAAAAAAAAAAAACTTTAGATACGATAAATGCAGATTTAATATGAAAAAGCATTGTATTGTTGGCTGACCTTTTTTCTAAAAGTAAATGGCAATATTCGCTTAGTATATACAGGCATGTATCCAGAAAACAGTTTGGGGGGGGGGGTCAAAACGGTAAAAAAGGTTGAATTTTTCACAAAAAGACTATCATTCTCATTTTAGTAACAAAAATGAAAATTTCGGGAGGGGGGGGGTCCTGGACCCCCCTAAATATGTTCTTGAGTATATATATATATTCATATAGTGCCTCTTTATATTCTGACGTGCCCTTGAAAGCTTAAATTGCCCTTTTTTAAGGACTAGCACCCTGCCCCTTTTTCATCCTAGGATGATCTCTGCATCTAGCAGGGATGAGTAGGTGTGAAGTGTAGTGATTAAATTTTGTTTTGATTTAGAAGTAGCAACGTGCAGTATCCAAAGAATGAAAGAAATGTGACGCAAAAAATGAAACTAATCGCGAAGAAGCTGAGAATAATATTCATGCTGATGAGACAGAGCCAACACTAGTGCCTAGTTTATCCTATGCAATAACGGTATTTGAAATTGTATGACTTTTATATACAAACATGAATATACATAAAAAGAAAAAAAAAACATTGTAAATCTCGAAAATTTTGTTTAATTAAAAGATTAATGAAAAACCCAGTGTAAAATTACTGATTTTGTAAAAATAAGTATCACTCAATTTGTACACAACTTCAATTTGTTTCTTTTACAGTTTGATAACAAATTTAGTATTTTTGGTACACTACATACATTGTGTGTATTCATAAATACTGTTTTCTTCTTATTTTGACTTTAACCCGGATTCGTCGTTTTCCCGCATGCATCGTTTTTTACTACACACCCCTTGAAAAACGATAGATCGGGGTTCTACTGTATTAGTAACCTAAGGGTTCACCTATGCATAAAAATTTATTAATATTCTAGAAAGTGATTTTATCAACCTTTCAAGTAAACTAGGCAAGTTGGAGTGTTCGGGCTGATTAATTTGGCCAACAATGCAAAAAATTCCAGAGCTGGGGATCGAAAACAGGACTGCTGCTTAACGTGTGGGTGCTCTACCATCGAGCTATTCTTGGTAGAGCACCCGCGGCAGTGTGCCGCGATATGTTGAGCTATTAATATATATGCAGTAAACAAGCATATTGTTGCGTCGTTGCTTAGTGGTGTGTTTTATCAATAAAGAATATGCGAACTTTGTATAAATGCAAAAATCTATAATTGAATCTTCGTTACAATAAGTAAATATTTACGAATATTACAATACATGAAGAAAATAATTCTGAGCAGTGAGTATTGGCTAAGGAGCCAAAAGTTGTCGACCATCAGGTCGTGCGGTTGTAATGCGTATGTGTAGTGTCTATGCAGTTCAGATTGTCTGTGAGTCCAAGTGACTGGAGCGCCACTCAAAGGGCGTCACTGGGTGCGTATGTGCAGGAACATATACTCCCACCCTATCAGGGCCTTAGTCCTGATATAAAGGAAGAGGTGAGAGCTTTGTGATTGTCCGCTTCAGAACACTGTTTTTGGTCTGTACTGAGGCAACTCGCACAAGACCATCTTTGCTTGGATGCATCTCAATGACGCGACCGAGCTGCCAAATGCCAGGAGGAACCCCATCTTCGTGAATTAAGACGATGTCGTCCTTCTTGATGTTTGTTTGTGGAGTCTGCCATTTTTTGCGTTCTTGAAGGGAGCTGATGAAATCTCTCCTCCACCGCTTCCAGAAGCCTCGCTTGAGGTTCTGTAGGAGCTGCCATCGGTTAGTTGTTGTAATAGATGGATGATTGTCTGGGGGAGAAAGGAGAGTGTATCCTGAAAGGAAATGAGAAGGGGTGAGTACATCGATACAGTCAGGATCAGAATTTTTTACGTGGGTAAGAGGACGCGTGTTAAGCAATGCTTCTATTTGGCAAAGTAAAGTAGACAGTTCTTCGTAGGTCAGGCGTGTTTTGCCCATAACTCGTTTGAGATGAAATTTCACACTACGAATTCCTGCTTCCCAAATACCGCCAAAGTGAGGTGAGGCAGGCGGTATGAAGTGCCATTCAATAGATGAGCTTGAAAGATAATGAGCAGTCACTTCATTTTCTGGCAAAGAAAGCCAAAACTGCTGTATTTCGTTCAGTTTTCGTCGAGCACCTACGAAATTTGTAGCATTATCACTATAAATGTGACGTGGAGCACCTCGACGAGCACTAAAACGACGAAGAGCTGCTATGAACGCGTCAGCTGTTAAGTCACTGACAGCTCCAATGTGTACTGCTTTTGTGGATAAGCATATGAAGAAGGCTATGTAACCCTTTGTAGTCTTTGAGCCACGACCTGGACTGAATTTCAACGGTATCAGTCCGGCGTAATCAGTTCCACAGTAGAAAAAGGGTCTCTCGAGAGTTACTCGACACTTGGGTAAGTTACCCATTAGTTGGGTTTTGGTGGAGGCCTTAAATCTGTGGCACTTCAGGCATTTATTAATGTGCTTGTTTATGAGTCTCCTACCACCAATGATCCAATAAGATTGTCGTATGATATGAGCTAATAAGGTAGGACCGGCATGCAGATAAGCTACACGACGTTCTTTGATCAGCAGTTCACTGAATTTGTGTTCATATGGCAAAATGATGGGATGTTTTTTATTAAATTGCAACTCAGAGTTCTGCAATCGACCTCCCACCCGTAAGAGACCGGTTTCGTCCAAAAATGGGTGAAGAGAGCACAATTTGCTTTTGTTTGAGAGGGATTCTTGATCTTTGATGCGTTTTATGTCGTCAAAAAAATGACTATTCTGAATCGCTCGAATGACTGTTTCTTCGGCAAACTTGATTTCTGGAAATGTGAGAGGATTGGAGAGTATTGCCAAGTTTTTGTCTGGATCTTTACTATTTTCAACAGATATTTTGCAGTTTTTTATGAATCTCTGGCAGAATGCTAAAATGCAAATTATTCTAGATAACAAGGATAATTTTCGAAATAAATTATCAATTAAATCATTTGATGTACTAATATGAAGATTGAATCAGATCTTTGTTCTGTTTTTACAACGTCATCTATCTCTTTATTGTTTACTTCACTCTTAGGCCAATTAGTTTCGTCTAGTCGAAGCCATTGTGGACCACTGAACCACAAATTGCAATTTGGAAGATATTTCAGATCAATACCGCGGGATGCGATATCTGCGGGATTTTCCTTTGTAGGTACATGTCTCCAATGTTTAATGGGAAGAACGTCCAAAATTTGGGAAGTCCTGTTAGCTACGAAAGTTTTCCACTTACGTGGATGAGCCGATAACCACGAAAGAACAACCTTGGAATCAGTCCACGCGAAAACAGAAACGTTGTTGTCTTTGAGCGTGTTTAATACTGACACAAACAGTTTTGATAGTAAATGGGCTGCACAGAGCTCCAACTTTGGAATGGATATCTGCTTGATGGGAGTAACTTTTGTTTTTGCGACTAGAAGTGTAGCTTTAGTAACTCCATTGTATGTTTGTCGACAGTAGATTACTGCCGCGAAAGCAAGAGATGACGCATCGGCAAAGCCGTGGAGTTGTACTTCGGAATCTGATGCCAGAGTGACAGATCTAGGAATGGAGATGTGATTGATTTCATTGAATGCTTCCTGAAATTTGTACCAATCATCAATAAGATGCTGCGGAATAGTTGTATCCCAATCTCCTTTGGTGAGCCATAATTTCTGATAGAATATTTTAATCGAAACAGTGAAAGGAGAAAGTAACCCCAAAGGGTCAAATATGCGTGCGGATTCCGATAATATTCGTCGTTTTGTTATAGGCGGTGTAAGTGCTAATGTTGCCTTAAAAACAAAAGTATCAGTGCTTGGATTCCAAAATAACCCTAAAACCTTCGAACTGACGTTAGAATCAGGAGTTATTTCAAAGTTTGCATTGTTGGAAGATTGACCTTGAAATTCGGCAAGGAATTCTGGTGAATTTGAATTCCATTTTCTAAGGTTGAATCCGTGTGATTCAAGAAGAGAAGCAATTTTTTTGCACGTGGATATTGCTTCTTGTGTTGTGTGGGATCCCGCTAAAAGGTCATCCATGTATATGTTTTCTTGTAAAATTCGAGAAATGTTGGGATCTTCTGTGTAATCAAGAGCGATTTGTTTGATACAATGAGTGGCTAAAAAAGATGCTGGGGCTAAACCGTAAGTTACAGTTTTTAATTTGTAAGTGTGCATTTCATCTGTAGAATTGTACCTCCATAAAATTTGTTGATAATTTTGGTCTTCTTCTGATACTAAAATTTGCCTGTACATTTTTTCCACGTCAGCGGTGAAAACTATTTTGGGAAATCTAAAATTTATTAGAATATCAAAAATATCCCGTTGTATTTTAGGACCGACCCCTAAGATTGAATTCAAAGATAAACCGCTCGAGGTTTTGCACGAACCGTCAAATATTACCCTTAGCTTGGTAGTAGTACTGGATGGTTTGATTACTGCGTGATGCGGGAGAAAGTAATGTTGTAATTCGGAGTTATGGCATGCATTGCCATCTAGCTCCATGTGACCCAAAAGTTGATATTCACGCATGAAATCCTTGTATTGAGTTTCAAACTCTGGTTTATCTTTAAATTTTCTTTCCATTGCAAGAAGTCGAGAAATTGCTGCTGGCTTTGAACTGCCAAGCTCCGATTTAGATTTATAAAACGGTAGTTTTACGACAAACCGATTTTGTGTATTTGTTGTATATGTCTGTTGAAAATGTGTTTCCACAAATTCTTCTTCCGGTGTGAGCATTTTATTTTTGGACTGAGGAATATCCTCCAGCTCCCAAAATCTTCTAAGTTCTTTGTCAATATTTATTTCGTAGATGTGGAGACTAGATACTGAATCAGTTTGCGTGCATTCGCTAGGCAATTTTCCCGAAACCATAAACCCGAAGATTGAATTCTGTGCGATCAGATTACCTTGAACACAATTTACTTGACCGGGAAGCAACAGAGAAAAAAACACATCTGATCCCAAAATACAATCAATTCTGTTTGGAATATTGAATGTAGTGTCTGCTAACTGAATGTTTTTAAAATGCAATAAATGCTCTTCATTTATTTTCGAGCTCGGTAATGGAGCTGTCAATTTATCTAAAATATATGCGTCCACTCTGATCTTAACCTGTGAGTCATATGGAGAAAATAATTCCATGTTTACACATCCTTTTGTGACCGAAATATTCCGGTCAGCTAGACCTTTTACTGGAAATCTAGCGTTTTTCCTCGCGATTCCTAATGAGTTAACTACACTCTCAGTGATAAAGGATGATTCACTGCCGGAATCGCACAAGACTCTAAGTTTATGGGCCTGGCCCGATGAATCATTTATTAATACGCAGGCTGTTGGTAGGAGCGAAGATTCTTTTCGATCCGTATTAATGAGTGAGTTATTTGCTTGTAGTATGTTTTGACTAGCCGCTTCTCCAGCTGGGCTGACGCCAGAAGCTGATGATGGCTGAGAGGCCTTTAAAGGGGTTGAAACTGAAGTGCGGAAAGTTTGGAAATTCTCATGTAAGCTTGAGTGATGTTTTTTATCACAGTAATGACATGAATACGGGGATTGGCAGGAGGAATTAGAATGTTTATCAGACAAGCAGTTGGTACATAACTTATTTTTGCGTACGAATTGATTGCGTTCTTTGATCGTCATTTCTTTAAATTTGCTACATTTAAAGAGCAAGTGAAAGGGCATTTTTTTACACAACAAACATTTCGCTGCGTGATACACTGGTTTTGAAGCGTTAACCTTTGGGTTTTTATTTTGTGACTCATTATCACAGTACAATTCTAGAGAAGCGCATTTATCGTTAATAAATTCAATGAATTCTTCGAATGTGGGAAAATCGTTGTTAACTGTATGTCGTGCCCATTCTTCGCGAGTTTTTGGGTCAACTTTCTGTAATAATATATAAATGAGCCAAATGTCTCTAGAATTAGCTTGTGTGTCTATTGATTTAAGCCCGCGAATTACCTCGTCGGAAACATCGGCAAGGCTTCGCAGATTAATAGCATTTGCCTGATTGAAAGCTGGTTGATCAAAAAATGTTTGAACTAAAGAAGAAATTATTTGTTTTTTCCGATCGTATCTATTCAAAAGCTTATCCCAGGCTTCTTTGTAACTAGCCTCGGAAATTGGAATGTGTTTGATTATAGCTGCAGGTTCGTCAAGTAATAGGCCTCTTAAATATGAAAATTTCTGAATGGTTGACAAACTATCATTATTATGAACTAATGATGTATATAAATCTTTAAATGAAGGCCAGTCTTTGTAATTGCCATTAAATGACTGAATATTCACTCTCGGTAGTTTAAAATTGTTGATTTGGCCGTTAGTATTAGAATTACTAGATGCAAAATTTGTAGTACTGATATTATTAATGCATAATTTTTCAAGAGCGTCTTGTAGTTTGGCTTTGGTTTCGTAATATTTATCTTCAAATTCTTCCATTTCTGATTGTTCTAGAGGAAGATTTGCGTCCGCTTTGTCAAAATCATTATATATTGATTCAAGTTTTTCGATCTTGTTGTTAAGATCATTTTTTTTGAATGTCTGATTTTCATTGTTGATGTAATTGTAAATGCGGGTCAGAGCTCCTTTCGCTCTGCCTCGGAGAATAACTGCGTTTTTTTCGGCATCTTCCGCTGAATTTATTGTTTTGTTTTTGTCATCCATTACGCGTGTAATGGAAAGAATGTGAAATTACTTGCGATCAAAACCAAAGACAAACTATTGCAAAAGAAAAGAGTACTTATCTTTTTTCCAGTCCGTTCATCCGTTAATCTCGCCGGTGCCTCCAAAAAATGTTGCGTCGTTGCTTAGTGGTGTGTTTTATCAATAAAGAATATGCGAACTTTGTATAAATGCAAAAATCTATAATTGAATCTTGGTTACAATAAGTAAATATTTACAAATATTACAATACATGAAGAAAATAATTCTGAGCAGTGAGTATTGGCTAAGGAGCCAAAAGTTGTCGACCATCAGGTCGTGCGGTTGTAATGCGTATGTGTAATGTCTATGCAGTTCAGATTGTCTGTGAGTCCAAGTGACTGGAGCGCCACTCAAAGGGCGTCACTGGGTGCGTATGTGCGGGAACATATATCTTAAATTATGTATTTATGAAACGCTTACTTAATTAAGCATTTTATTGTCTGTTAGGTATGTTTGGGTTATTATTTTTGTTATAAAAAAAAACCAACTTAACAATCTTCTAAAGCAATATTCTTATTAACTTAACTACAGTGGAGCATCGTTTATACGATGCCGAAGGGACTATCGAAAAACGTCGTATAAACGATAACGTCGTATAATCGATTTTCACTTTTAAAACTAGAACTATTTTTTAAATTAATTTTAATGTTTAATGTGTTGCTTTAGATAAACTTATATATTAAACAAACCAAAACAAACAAATAATAAAAAGGAAAAAAGTATACTAAGCCATTTAAATGTACATACCTTTATTTTTTCTTTTTATGTACCAAATTTGTTTTCTTAAATTTAACAATTTTACATATGTTAACAGAAAAATTTATCTATGGTTGTTTGACGTGATGACTGGCGTTGAGTTATAATTAGCCCCCTTCCCATATCGCGAAAGTTGTCTGTCCATTACTTAGAATTAAAAAATTTTAGGAACACCTGAAAACACAAATCGACCGCCGAAAAAAAAAAAAAAAAAAACCGTATGTTCTTAAAATACACAAGAAAAATAAACATGTTCAAACTAGAGCAAAACGACGTATAACCGATTTTGTGCGTCGTATAAACGATTTATTTTTACATTGCAACGAATAGGAATGAATTGGGACCACAGTAAAACGTCATATAAACGATCGTCGTACAAACGATGCTCCACTGTATTTATAATTTATTTTAATAAGTTAATTAACAAAGTTACTTAAAAAGTAATTCACTCTTTTACATCACTTAGCTTTATCAACTTAGCTAATGTTATCTAATTTTGGACTATAGGGTCAGGTGGGGTAAAATGACCATAAATTTAGATATTTTCAACTTTACCATGCTACACATCTAAAATGATACAACATATTTAAAATTTTTTGACAAATATTTTACATTGGACTATCTGACAGTAACTACAAATGTTTGTTTTTTTTTCTTTTATAAACATTAAAACTGTTTGATCATTAATTCTTTTTGGCTTGTTATTATGATCATTTTACCCCATGGTGTGGGGTAAAATGATTATACATGAAAAAAATGAAACACACTCATAGAAAATGATATTATATGAATAAGATCATCTGGAAAATACATAACAAATATTTTATTAAACAGTTTTATATGGAATTTTAATTTAGCTATCAGAATTTATAATGTCCTCTACTATTGAAATTTGGCTCATCCAGTATTTGAATTATCTGTTCAGTTTGAATTTCCTCGACATCGTCATTTCCTGGCAATGTACATTTTTTCAAATAAAGATTTTGCAAAGTATTAAATTGTAAATACTAGCTCCTTTTCTGCAGACAAGATCTGTCCAAAAATGCTTAATAAAACTTTTAACACAGCACTTAAGAGCCAGCAGATATTTTGTCCGAAAGAAGCATTACGCTATGCCATTTTGAACTCTTCTTTCAACTCTTTTTAAATAAGAATTGGAATTTTTCTTCACAAAATTTCAAGAATAGCATACTTTCTTTACTTCATGGTCTTCATTTTCATGCTATTCTTCAAAATGTGCAGCAAACACATCCTCTGTTAGCATTTATTTATAAATTTATGATTCCAGTATCATAATTTTGGGTTATTTTTCTTATTTCCAGGTAAAAATAAAAGTAGAATAGCGGAATCTATTTATTTATTTACGTTTTTACTATTAATACCTTATAAAATATATTACAGATGAAAAAAAGAAATCTAAAATGATACATGTGTTCTTTAAGTGCAAGCCTAGCAGTATGATCGTTTTACCCCACTTTCTTTGAACTACTCCAAAATAAAAAATAATACGAATACAAATTATCTTGATACAGAAATGTATTCCTCAAGAATGACAGTAGGCTTTGTATCATCAAAATTTCAAGAACTTTAAATCACAAAAATGCTACAGCAAAGTAAATTTTAACCTTGTATAGATAGAGTCAAACAGGAAACTCTAAGTGCTGCCATTACATATTAAAAGAATATTAATAAATCAAATAAATCAGTTTAAAAATATTGCTTGTAATATAAATGAGCTAAACAAAAATCAGTGTGCCAATAAACCAATGCATTTGACATTTACTGTCTGCTTTTTGTAGACTGTTCATTTTACCCCACCTAACCCTATTCCGTAAACGGTGCTTTGTTTACATATCAATGTTTTTGTTTACAAATCATTGGCGAACAATTTGACGCTAGAGTGAGCGATGCACCGCCAAAGTGAAGTTACCTGCCGGGGATAGTTGTGACTGGCAACCATGAAGAATACGTGTTTCGTCAGGTTTTGGAATTTGAAATTGTTTCTGTTATTGATGGAAGGGAATGAAATGTGTTATGTTAATATATGAAAAGAATTTGTGCGTGTTTTTAGAAATATAGTGTGAATATAAAGCTAAATAAAAGAAAGCATGCTGGTGTTACGTTATAAGCCGGTGGGTGTTGGGGACATTTCTGAGCGGTTATTTAAAAAAATATAAAGTGCTCTTTTTTAATGAATCTTTGCAATGTTTAAGGTTTTTAATGCGAATTTTAAATTGATATTTGATGTGTTTATGTTTTCGTAAGTGCTATTTACGTGCTATTCTAATCATACTGACTTTATAAGAGGCGTACAACTAGGCTGTTTAATACACCGATGTCTTTTTGAGTTGAAAACGGGCCAGTATTTGCCCAGTTTACATTAGCTGTACAACTAGGTTACTTAATTCACTGTTGCTTTTTTAGTTAAAAACGGTCCACTGGTTGCATAGTTTACATAGCTGTACAACTAGGTTGCTGAATCCACTGAGGTTTTTTTAGTTAAAATTGGTCCACTGGTTGCATAGTTTACATAGCTGTACAACTAGGTTGCTGAATCCACTGAGATTTTTTTAGTTAAAAACGGTCCACTGGTTGCATAGTTTACATAGATGTACAACTAGGTTGCTGAATCCACTGAGGTTTTTTTAGTTAAAAACGATCCACTGGTTGCATAGTTTGCATAACTGTAGGACTAGGTTGCTTAATCCACTGTATTTTTTTTTTTTTAGTTAAAAGCGGTCCACTGTTTGCTCATTTTAAATTGCCTGTTACTGAATTTGCAGATGTTCTTTTGGTTAAATATGGACATTGTATTTTGTTTTAATGCTTTTGTAAGTGGAATATATGTGCAATTTTAATGTGTTAAAATACTTTGCGGATCATGCAAAATGGTTGGCGACAGTCGCTGGAGCTTGGCGGTTGCCAAGCTCCAGCAGCTGTCGCCGTGTTTACATGGGGTGCGCACCGGCTTGTATGATTTTACCCTAATTTTTAATAAAGACTAGTAATTAATTTATTATAAAGATTATTATTAATCAATAAAGCATTATTTTACTCAATTTTTTAAAGTATATATTTTTTTTCCCGAATTAGAAATTCTTTTAATCAGGATAGGTACCTACTGCCCATTTTAAAAAACATGATGCCCTTTTTTAAAAACCTTTGCACCGTACCCCCCTTTTTCCTACCTAAAATGTGATCTGGATATTAAACATGTTATTTAGGTCTGAATATAATCAACAAAAATAAATAAACGCATTTTGTTAAAAATATGTGCTGCTAAATTTTTATCTTCTTTTTGTTTATTTACTCTTCCTAACCTTGTTTTCGGATATCCTCTTCTTCCAAACAGTATAACAGCGGCACATCTGTTTAATTCAGTAAAATCACATAAAACACCTCAGGGTAGCTGCATTTTTGACAAATTCCTATCTAAAGCACTCTATACTTTGCACTTTGCATTTTGACAAATTTCTAAACTTCTAAAGCAAGTTGGACCTCAGTCAGAGTTATTCCTGTTGTTGCAAAATACTCATAAGTTTTAAATTTAAATGATAATTTCATTTTTCTTGTAATTTATTTTTCATTTGCACTGTTTTACTTACTTATTTATTATTTTTTTTTACAGATTTCACAATTCCTTAGTGCATTTATAATCTTGTTGCCATGAAAAGTTTCATGTTCATGATTGTTAGATGTTTTGAACTGCATTGCAGTAATATTTCAATATGAAACAGATGAGAAGAATTGAAACCACCAAATAGGTTAACTTTCGAAGTCTAATACTACTCTTTAAATAAAAACAAGGAATATATATAGATGTTTTATACATGAAAATACCTTACGTTAAGATTTGGAGTGGCTTCTTTTTTTTTTTTTTTTTTTTTTTTTTTTTTAAGAATTGAATACTTGAAAATAAATATATCAACACTGAGAAAAATATGCAATGAGTCTTAAAATCATTCAACATATACCATTTCTTACTGTAAATGAACTGATTAAATGAATACTGTTTAGTGAAACATTAGCCAAAAGATTGCTTACTCATATGTTGAGAGAAAAATCAATGTGAAGAATAGCATCTTATTGAAATTGATTTACCTCTCATTTAATGAATTCTTATTTATCACTCATGGATGTGAAAACTTGTGCCAGTGACACTCACCAAGAAACATTTTTCGAGCTTCCTCTTCTAAAAGTTGATTCTTGCACTGATGCAAGCGAGAAAACTTTTGAGTGTAATGTGTGCATGGAAAACTTTTCTACGCAATCTGACTTAATGAGACATCTTCTTATCCACACACAAGAAAAACCTTATGTATGCAAGATTTGCAATGAAGCATTCTCAATTAAGCAACATTTGAATCAACATCTTCATATTCACACTGGGAAAAAAGCCTATTTGTGTGACGTTTGTCAGAAGGGATTCTGTCAAAAAGGAAACTTAAATACGCATCTTCGTATCCACACAGGAGAAAAACCTTATGCGTGTGACATATGTCAGAAGCGGTTCTCTCGAAAGCAGGACTGCGATAGACATTTTCAAATCCATACAGGACAGAAAAATTATGCGTGTGACATATGTCAGAAGGAATTCTCTCACAAAGGAAACTTGAATACACATCTTCTTAAACACACAGGAGAAAAACCTTTTGCATGCGACATTTGTACACAAAGATTCTCTCAGAAGGTAAACTTGAATGCACATCTTCTTACACACACTGGAGGAAAGCCTTATGCATGTGACTTATGTATTAAAAGATTCTCTCAAAAGTCAAACTTGAAGAAACACCTCCGTACCCACACAACAGAAAAACCTTATCTGTGTGACTTATGTGATAAAGTTTTTCCCAGGAAGTTAAGTTTAACTCAGCATGTTCTTACACATACAGGAGAAAAACCTTTTGTGTGTGACATATGTAGACAAAGATTCTCTCGTTTGGTAAACTTGAATACACATCTTCTTAAACACACAGGAGAAAAACCTTTTGTGTGTGACATTTGTAGACAAAGATTCTCTCGGAAGGTGAACTTGAATACACATCTTCTTAAACATACAGGAGAAAAACCGTATGCGTGTGACATATGTCAGAAGGGATTCTCGCGTAAAGAAAATTTAAATTACCATTTTTGCACTCACACAGGAGAAAAGCCTTACGCATGCGGCACATGTAAGAAAAGATTCTTTGACAAGGGGCACTTGAACATACATCTTCGTATCCACACAGGAGAAAAACTTTATGTGTGTGACATATGTCAAAAAAAATTTGCTCAAAAAACAAACTTAAATACCCATCTTCGTACCCACACAGGGGAAAAACCTTATGCGTGTGACATATGTCAGAAGGGGTTCTCTCGTAAAGAGCACTTGAATGCACATCTTCGCACCCACACGGGGGAAAAGCCGTATGTGTGTGACACATGTAATAAAGCATTCTCCAAGGAAGACACTTTAAACCAGCATCTGTTTACACACACGAGAGGAAAACGTTTTACATGTGACATATGTCAGAGAGGATTTACTCGTAAAGAAAACTTGAAAATACATCTTCGAATCCACACAGGGGAGAAACCTTATGTGTGCGACGTATGTCAGAAGGGATTCTCTCATAAACAGCACTTTAATACACATCTTAATACTCACACAGAATAAAAGGGTTATGAGTGTGTGTGACATATCAGGGTTTTTACAGACCTGGGGGGGGGGGTTGGAAAAATGTCAGGGAAATTAGCAGAAATTGAAGAAAGGTGAGGGAAATGCAAGAAAAATTGAATTTTGCGGTAAAATCAAGAAAATATTTTCTGTTTGAACCTAAGTATGGAAATTGTTTTATTTTGATTTTCTCGTTTAACCTTATAAATAATTTTAAAATGTGTTCTTTATGAGCATATCTTGTGCAGTTGAAATATGCTCAATTTTATCCTAAATTATTAACAAACATGGTTTTTGTTAGAATCCAGTGATGTCATATAAGATTCTTGCATATATTAATTTTATTATTATTATTATTTGTAAAAAAGGGGACAATATATATAAAAAGTTATTAATTAAAGGATGTAATGTTAAAAACAGAAGCTCAAAATTCAGGAAAGCATGCTAGATAAGGTCAGGGAAGAGCATGATAGATGTCAGGGAAGCAAAAGCTGTGAAATCTGTAGAAACCCTGCATATGTCGAAATTATTCTCACAAAAGAGCAACTTAAACGTACATCTTCAAGTTCTCCTAGGAGAAAACCTGTATGTATGTGACATTACCATCTTGCATACTCAGCCCGGAAGAAAAGAACCTTATGTGTGACGTTCAAGAAACATTCTCTGAGAAGACAATTTTAAATCCACAACTTCTTGCCCATTCAGGAGAAAAACTTATTTATAGGTGTGTCATAATGTTAGAAAAGATTCTGTCAGAAGACACACTTAAATGTGCATCTTCCAACTCACACATTGGAAAAACCTTATGTACGTCACATGTAATAAGGAAAAAAAAAGAAAAGAAAAAACTTTATGTATGTGACATTAGTCAGAAAATATTCTCTCAGCAAAAACACTTGATTAGAAATCTCCATATGTAACACGCAAGTGAGAAACCTTATGTGTTACATTATACCTTATATGGCAAAATGGCATCAAATTCAATAACTTGGCAAATGTGCATGTCTCACAGTGGTTCATTCTATGAAATGTGGTTATTCTGGTTGGTGGAAATTATTTGCGATTGTTTTCATGAAGGTAGTGCCTGTTCCACTGTATTTACAGCTGATGCAGATAACACTATACAGTGATGCCGCTTACGCGCTATAACGCGTCAAATATGCAAAAAATCGATGATGGGACGCAAAAGGAAAGTTACAACGCGTCCCCCGTGACGCGTAATTTCCATCATGCAAAAAAATTAAAAAAATTTAAAAAAAGGTGAGAGAGGGTGCGTTCAGACTGCCAATTTTGGGTAAATCTCTAGTAAAACACAAACTGCTCGTGTTTTACTCGGGGAGATTGACATCGTGAACGGCTTTGTGGGCCCGTTTACATGCACACAAATGCGGAGTAACGCTTCCCCTACATGAGGGAAAAAATGCAGGGTAGAAAGATCCCTAGTCGAAAGGAGGCATAGGAGTGTTCGCTTTCCCATGATGCATTGCGAGTTTTCCCCTATACTCTGCTTTTACCTGGGATATATATCGTGCTGTGTGCACACGTGGTTAAGCTGAAGAAAAAAGGGGATTACTTTGACGTTCTTCTCCTTTCTCCCTCCCCCCCACTTCCGTTTTCATGTTAGAGGTTGTTCCGTTAGAGATGGTGGACTATCGGAATTGAATAAAGCTTTTTCATTATTTATTTTTAATATTCGCTTAAGTAAATGTAAACAATGATTTGTTTTATATTAAATCTGACAATTATTATTTAGAAATGAAATCTATAAGCTATAGAAGCGGTAAATATTTTAAACAATTTAGAAGAGAAAAGATGGGGGGGTTCCATATTTTACTGTTGTATATCCTTTCCTTCCTCAAATATATTCAGATTTTCCTTGTGATAAATTTATTAATACATAGTAATTATTTTTTTAAATTAATATAAGATGGAGGGGCGAAGGGGCACTTGAACGGTATTTTATTGTAGTTTTAATAATTTAAGATGATGCGGCTGTTCTGCGAGTACATTTTACTTTCTTAAACATTTCTACCGATGCAGCCTTTCTCCCGGTTTTTACTGTACATACAAAAGGGGATTTTATTATTAGGATTTATTAATTATTAGGATTCAGGGCGTCATCAGGAAGGCTTTGCCGTGAAGGCAAAGTAAATGACATGCATGTCACAACAAATTTTTCTTGATTAATTATAATTCATTTTATTTATTTATTTTTTGAAATATAAGTTTTAGGTTATTTATAAATAAGATATTCATATGCATCAGCACACCAAAATGGGTGAGACATGATAACATCAGTTGTGAAATTAACCAAATGCTTTTATATCGATAAGGACCCACTTTTTGGAAAAAAAGGACCCGTAAATTTTGGAGTCCTGGGTCCGAAGGACCCGTCTCTTCCAAAGTCTAGCGACATCACTGCTATCATTTGTGAATTAGTTCTTTCAAGAGTTAAATAATTATCTTTCAAAATGAGTTATGGGTGAAAAAGGCATTTTCATTTAACTGTTGGAAAATCAAAGCAACTTTAATATTTCTTGTATGTTGATAAAAAAAAGGGGGGGGGGATTTTTTTTTTTTTGAGTTTTCTTTGCCTGATAAAAGTACATTCTGAAAAAGTATTAAAAACAAAATATTTTTATAAAACTTTTTTAAAAACATTCTTATCATTCTAGTTTATAGAATTTATTCATTATTTATGTTATTTATCCATATAAAATTTTAGGCAGGATGTACTGCCAATGTTTGTAATATGCAGCATATTGGCCAGATGAGCATGTTTGCTGGATATCCGTTGCATCCTTTCTATAGACCTAATAAAAACTTTCGTATATATCAGAAGATTTTTTATTGTTTAAAAAAAGAAAAAGAATTTTTTTTTTTTTTTTAATGGTTTAAACCTTTTTTTTTCTCCCCTGAAACTGCCTGGTTTAAACCATGCAACCCTGCTTGTCTTTTGTTATGATATTAAACATAATGTTTGGGTCTGACTATAATTGACAAAAATGTGCGAAGAAAATTCAAATATGCCAGTGAATTTTTTTCTTCTTTTTGTTCATTTATTCTTAATCATCTTGTTTTTGGATATCCTCTTCTTCTAAACAGTATACAAAGCGTCCCTGGTGGTACTTCTGTTTTAAAAGTACAGCTGTACCTTAAAATAATGAAAGCTTTGGGTTTTAAAATACTTATTTAAAAAAATAAAATCACCATTTAATCCTAATAGTTAAGAACAATCTCCAGGTGGAAGGCCTTTTCAGTCATGCGACATGACTGTATTCATCGCTGTACTGCATTCTCTTTCTTCTGCTTCCATTGCTGATGCTTGGTTTGTCATCCATAATCATACAGCGTCATCTGTCATCGGTGTATGCATGTGCTAAGTCATTAAAAGCCTCAGGGAGGGAGAAGAATTCTCTCTTTTGTTTCACAATAAAATCCATAATTTTTATTTTGGTAATTAGCTATTTTTTCAATATTTAAATCTACTGTTATGTTTTCTTTTTGAGTGGTATGAGTAGAGCAGTGGTTTGTTTTCTGTATTTTAAAATACAGGTGTACCACCAAATTTGTCAAATTTCCATCTTAAGCACACTATATTCTGACTGCAGTCCCAACTTGTTTTAGAAGTTTAACCCTTTCCCAATGCTGAAAAAAGGACAGCCGTTGCCATCGCTCGACTTAACTACCAGCAAGATGGCAGACAATCGAAACGTACATCTTACTGGTAGTTAAGTCGAGCGATGGCAACGGCTGCCCTTTTTTCAGCATTGGGCAATCTGTCCAGCTGTTCTCGCATTCTTCCATTTTTCAGCAGATGTCAGTGCTGTTAAAAATAACCGTGACCATTTTTTTATGGGAAATGACATTCTAAAAAGTAAAGGATTCTCATGTAGCTATGTCACCTGCAACTATTTTTATAGAAATCAAATCTATTCTTCGTGACTGGCAACAGTCAAAACATCAAGAGTTTGGTGTCCTCACAGCGAGGACACTGCACGTTAAAGGGTTAAAGTTAATCCTATTGTTGCAAAACCCCCCAAAAGTTTTATTTTTAAGTGGTAATTTTATTTTTTCTTATAATTTGTTTTTCATTTACTTTGTTTTACTTATTTGTTTATTTTTTTTTTCAGATTTCACAACTGTGCAGTGCCTTTATAATCTTCTTGCCATAAAAAGTTCCACGTTCATGATTGTTAGACGTTTTGAAATGCAACAGTAAGATTTCAAACTAGATCAAAAGAAGAGAATTGAAACCACATGATAGGTTAATTTTGGAAGTCCTAGTTATTGACTAAAAATAAGAAATATCTACAGCTGTTTCATATGATGTGAAAATACCTTATGTCATGAAGATTTGACTTTTTTTTTCTTCTTTTATAAAGAATTGAATTCTTGAAAATAAATATATCGACACTAAGAAAAATTTCAGTGTTTTGCATGAATCTTGAAATCATGCAACATTGACCATATATTAGTACTGTAAATGATCTGATTGAATGATTTAAGAACGTGTGCCCTCTGCTTAGTAAAACATTAACCAAAAAATTGCTCACACATACACTGAGGTTAAAATAAATGTGAAGAATATTGCCTTATTAAAGTTAGTTGGTTTATAATCTCTAAATAAATTTCATGATTTCTCATTTATCTCCCATGGATGTGAAAACTTGTAACAGTGACTCTCACCAAGAAACATTTTCTGAGCTTCCTCTTAAAGTTGATTCTTGTACTGATGCAGCTGAGAAAACGTTTGAATGCAATGTGTGCATGGAAAACTTTTCTGCTCAGTCCAGCTTAGAGAGGCATCTTCGTATCCACACAGGAGAAAAACAGTATGTGTGTGAGATTTGTGATAAGGCATTCTCAACTAAACAATGCTTGAATCAGCATCTTCCTATCCACAATGAAAAGAAATCTTATGTGTGTGGCATATGTCAGAAGAAATTAAAACAGAAACGAAGCTTAAATGCACATCTTCGTTCCCACACAGGGGAAAAACCCTATTCGTGTGGCATATGTCAGATGAGATTCTCTGATAAACAGCACTGCGTCAGACATTTGCGTAACCACTCAGGGCAGAAAAATTATGCGTGTGATCTATGTCAAAAGGGATTCTCTAGGAAGGAGAAATTGAATTCCCATCTTCTGACTCACACACGAGAAAAGCCTTTCATGTGTGACATGTGTCTGAAGAGATTTCCTCGTAAAGAAAGTTTGAAAATACATCTTCGTACCCACACGGGAGAGAAGCCTTGTGTGTGTGACATATGTCAAAAGGGATTTGCTCGAAAAAGTAATTTGATTGCACATAGACTTCGTACCCACACAGAAGAGAAACCTTATGTGTGTGACATATGCAATAGAGCATTCTCCGAGGAAGACTCTTTAAACCGGCATCTTTCTTCACACGGAAAAGAAAAACGTTTTATGTGTGACCTATGTCGGAAAGGATTTACTCGTAAAGAATGCTTAAAAAAACATCTTCGTATCCACACAGGGGAGAAACCTTATGTGTGTGACCTATGTCAGAAGGGATTCCTTCAGAAGATACATTTGAATATACATCTTCGTTCCCACACAAGAGAAAAACCTTATGTGTGCTCGTAAAGTCATCTGGAGAGTCATCTTCCTGTCCACAAAGGAGAGAAAAATTTTACGTGTGTGACATAACATATGCAATGAAGCATTCTGCGAGACGACAACTTTAAATAGATATTTTCTTACACAAAAAACAACTACAAAAAAAAACCTTATGTGTGTGACATGTGTCAGAAAGGATTCGCTCGTAAAGATCTCTTGAAGAGTCATCTTCCTGTCCACAAAGGAGAGAAAAATTTTACGTGTGTGACATAACATATGCAATGAAGCATTCTGCATGACGACAGCTTTAAATAGATATTTTCTTACACAAAAAACAACTACAAAAAAAAAAACCTTATGTGTGTGACATGTGTCAGAAAGGATTCGCTCGTAAAGATCTCTTGGAGAGTCATCTTCCTGTCCACAAAGGAGAGAAAAATTTTACGTGTGTGACATAACATATGCAATGAAGCATTCTGCGAGACGACAGCTTTAAATAGATATTTTCTTACACAAAAAACAACTACAAAAAAAAAACCTTATGTGTGTGACATGTGTCAGAAAGGATTCGCTCGTAAAGATCTCTTGGAGAGTCATCTTCCTGTCCACAAAGGAGAAAAAAATTTTAAGTGTGTGCAATAACATATGCAATGAAGCATTCTGCGAGACGACAGCTTTAGATATTTTCTTACACAAACAACAACAACAAAAAAAAAACCCTTATGTGTGTGACATGTGTCAGAAAGGATTCGCTCGTAAAGATCTCTTGGAGAGTCATCTTCCTGTCCACAAAGGAGAGAAAAATTTTACGTGTGTGACATAACATATGCAATGAAGCATTCTGCGAGACGACAGCTTTAAATAGATATTTTCTTACACAAAAAACAACTACAAAAAAAAACCTTATGTATGTGACGTGTCAGAAAGGATTCGCTCGTAAAGATCTCTTGGAGAGTCATCTTCCTGTCCACAAATGAGAGAAAAATTTTACGTGTGTGACATAACATATGCAATGAAGCATTCTGCGTGACGACAGCTTTAAATAGATATTTTCTTACACAAAAAACAACTACAAAAAAAAAACCTTATGTGTGTGACATGTGTCAGAAAGGATTCGCTCGTAAAGATCTCTTGGAGAGTCATCTTCCTGTCCACAAAGGAGAGAAAAATTTTACGTGTGTGACATAACATATGCAATGAAGCATTCTGCGAGACGACAGCTTTAAATAGATATTTTCTTACACAAAAAACAACTACAAAAAAAAAACCTTATGTATGTGACATGTGTCAGAAAGGATTCGCTCGTAAAGATCTTTTGGAGAGTCATCTTCCTGTCCACAAAGGAGAGAAAAATTTTACGTGTGTGACATAACATATGCAATGAAGCATTCTGCGAGACGACAGCTTTAGATATTTTCTTACACAAACAACAACAAAAAAAAAAAACCTTATGTGTGTGACATGTGTCAGAAAGGATTCACTCGTAAAGAGACGACAGCTTTAAATAGGTATTTTCTTACACAAAAACAACTACAAAAAAAAACCTTATGTGTGTGGGACATGTGTCAGAAAGGATTCGCTCGTAAAGATCTCTTGGAGAGCTTTAGATATTTTCTTACACAAACAACAACAACAAAAAAAAACCTTATGTGTGTGACATGTGTCAGAAAGGATTCGCTCGTAAAGATCTCTTGGAGAGTCATCTTCCTGTTCACAAAGGAGAGAAAAATTTTACGTGTGTGACATAACATATGCAATGAAGCAATTTTCTTACGCAAACAACAACAACAAAAAAAAAACCTTATGTGTGCGACAAGGAATTTTCAAGTTATGAACTCCTGAAATGACATTTGCATATCCGTACAGGACAGAAGCCGTATCTGTGTGACATATGTCGGTGGGGATTGTCTCATAATGGATGCTTGAATGCATAACACCAGTCAACACAATTTTTGGGACTGACTTCTACATGTTACATTTTAGTTTCTCCTATGCCGAAACAGGAAAATATATATTTTTTTTAATGAAAGTTTGCTTTTGTAGAAATTAAAGCAATTTTTTGGCAAATATCACTGATTTTTATATATTTTTTATAGTTCCACTCTAAATTATGATCAGAAAAGTTTTTGCTGGATATAAAAGTCTTTTTTAATCAAGATTTGTGATAAACAATAACATATAAATGTAAAATAATTCTTTTATTGAGTATTCTTGTTACATAAATTATCATTTTTTCAGACGTAATCAATTACAGTTTTTAGTATATTACTTTGCATCATTGTGTTGATAAAATAAAAATATTACATTCTAAATATTACATACAATATTATTATAATAATACAGTTTACTTTCGGGTTAATCAAAGTGCTGCCATCTTCGTTTATGAAATAAATTAAAATATACTTATCAACGTAAATCAGACAAAAGCAAACTTTAAGAACTAAAAATGAACATTTAAGAGTTTTTCAATGTCTAGAATAAGAATTTAAGCATGAGAACAGAAATCCAAAGAATTTATTTGTTGTTGTTGTTGTTGACCGGTGTAATCTTTGTACATGTTGAAACTTAGTTCCATCCACCTCTGCAATATTTTGGTCCAGTCCCATGCTGCACCATGTTGAAGCTTTGTTTTGTTTTTTGTTCATTTGTTTTGTGTACTTTTACAGTACACTCCTTTTAATCTGCGACCCTAAAATCCACTATACATTTCAGATATAAACAAATAATTTTACGTTGCAATTTTTCTTTATAGAGTGAAACACTGATGAAAACTATTCAGTCCTTTAACCCTTTGAGGCGCAACCCTTTCCCAATGCTGAAAAAAGGGCAGCCGTTGCCATCGCTCGACTTAACTACTAGCAAGATGGCGGACAATCGAAACATTCATCGCGTGCCACAGATCTAGAGACTCTTTTTTGATACAGCCGGCTGTCGTCAAGAAAGGGTCTCTAGATCTGTGGCACGCGATGAACGTTCGATCATCCGCCATCTTGCTGGTAGTTAAGTCGAGCGATGGCAACGGCTGCCCTTTTTTCAGCATGGGCAATCTATCCGGCTGTTCTCGCATTCTTCGCATTTTTCATCAGATGTCAGTGCTGTTAAAAATAATCGTGACCATTTTTTTACGGGAAATGACGCGCTAAAAAGTAAAGGATTCTCTTGGAGCTCTATGTCACTCTCAACTATTTTTATAGAAATCAAATCTATTCTTCGTGACTGGCAACATTCAAAACATCAGAGTTTGGTTTCCCAGAGCGGGAATGCTGCGCCTTAAAGGGTTAAAGATCTCTCTTGCTCTCCCTACCTAATTTACATGCATTACTTCTTGTATTTGTTAGTTGCATTGAAATATTTCTTGATCATAATCCTTGTTGTGACAGTAAGCACATAGAGGAGCAAGGGCGGTTCTAGAGTTGCAGTCTGGGAGGGGTAATGATATTTTATAATTTTAAATAAACTCAGTGTCTCAGAGAAGGATTGACTACTGGGGGGGGGGGGGTGCACAATGGAAAGGGGACCCTTCTGACTGCACAATACACTTCATATATGTAAACTAGCTGAGCCAGCATTTCTTCGCACTGAATGGATATTGTCAAAACCAACAAATATAAATGAAAATAGTCCCGCAGTGGTCTGGGTGCTAAACTCCGTTCCCATAAGAACACGGCAAGTGAAGCAACATCCGGCTTGGCCAGTGCTTCGGAGGGTAATCTTTCTCTCGGCTCGTCCGCTGTGGAACCGAGTACGCTAATGGGAGCTGGTGCACGTAAAATCCGTCGCGGCCCCAATGTCCCCCAAGTTGTTAAACGATACCTCTGGGAGTGCCGATTTCAGGTGGTGGTTGGTCCCTCGTCTGGAATCGGTTCAAAATTAGGGACCAATAAGTAGAAGTCAAACCCCCTCGGGGGCACTAGCACCCCTTTTCCCATGGATAGTGTCGTCTATCCATAGACACGACAACAACAATAACAAATGAAAATAAGTAAATAAATATAAAGCAAATTTTGGTTATATATTTAATCGCTTACAAAAACTGTTTTAGAATATTCTTCAGGCATAGCCTAGCTATACTTGATTTTTTTTAAAAATACTGTTTGGAAAGTGCATCATATTTCCTGCGTATTTGACCTCTTGTTCTTCAAAATTGAAATCTATGTTAAAATCGCCTAATCCCCGCCACGCATATTCTAACTATACTTCACCTTTATTTACTCAAATATAGACACCAGTATTCCCATTAAATAAACAATAGGGTTAGGCAATTTCTCGACAAAGATGGTTGTGTTTTGCTGTGCTGTGGGATTACTGCCGATTAGCAACACGTGGGCTCTAGGCCGAATGGCGGGGTGCCCTCCGTGGGGTTCTTTCTAAGGGCCCTAACCTGTATTTACGCTAAGTTCCGAAGGAAACCACGGAAAATTCCTAACGGTTAAGTCGGCGGAGGCGATCTGGTTTTGAACCAGGCATCTTCCGTCTCCCAGCGCAGCGCGTTATGCGCTTGGCCACTGGTGGGGCACTCGACAAAGATGGACGATATGGCTTCGGGAACTTATTTCTTTTATGCCAATTTTCGTGATACATCATAAAAAATGGCAAACCTTGGGGATTTTTCTTGTTTAATCTGGCAACCTTTGAAACTTGATTCGCCCTTTCACCAGGTAGACAAAAATCTTTGTCCTGAAATTAACAGCACCCAAGAGCTAAATATTATGCAAAAAACACCTTCTTTGTCAACTTACCCTTTATAATAGTCGATTTTTTTTTAATTCGAAAAAGATTTTTATGAATTTGTGTTCGTTACATTTTAATGCAAGATTTTTATGGTCATCTTCATTTTCCTTCGATATTTGAAGACAAATATGAAAATAACGTTTTATCCCCTCACAGCAGTTTGAACTCTAACTCTAAAAAACTCTGAAAATGACTGTTATGCATTCGTGTTAGCTACATTTTAGAGCAAGAATTTTGTGGCTATCTCTTTTTCCCTTTGAGATATGATGGAAAATCTTTAAACAACATTTTGGCCCCCTTATCCCCGTTATGATGCGAATTCTAAAAAAAACTGAAAATAATTTTAAGGCATTTGTGTTCACTATATTTTTAAGCAATACATTTAGGCTGTCTCTTCTTCCTCTGAAATGTGAAAAGAACGTTTTAGCCCCTTACACCCACTTCTGTGCGAATTCTAAAACACCCGGAAACTGATTTTTAGGTATCCTTGTTCGCTACATTCTTATATATGAAGAATTTTATGACTATCTCTTTTTCCCTTTGAGATATGATGGTAAATTCGAAAAAAAAACGTTTTGGCCCCTTATCCCCCTTTTCATGCACATTCTAAAGAACCCAGAAAATGAATTTTAAGCATTTGTATTTCCTATACCTTTAAGCAAGAATTTTAAAGATATCTTTTTTTTTCCCTCTCCTATATCAAGAGAAATGTGAAAAGAATGTTTTGGACACTTACCCCCGTTTGGATACGAATTTAAAAAAAAAAATACCCTGAAAATAATTTCTAGGTGTTGCTGTTAGTTGCATTTTAAAACAAGAATTTTACGGCCATCTCTTTTATTCCTCTGAGATATGAAAGGAAATGTAAAATAACGGTTCGGCCCCTTACGCCCGTTTGGGTGAGAATTCTAAAAAACCCTGAAAATATCTTTTAGGTATATGTGTTAGTTACATTTTAAAGCAAGAATTTTACGGTTGTCTCTTTTTTCCTCTGAGTTAGGAAGGGAAACGCGAAAAGAATGTTATCGAACGTTTCGGCCCCTATGCCCGTTTGGGTGCGAATTCTAAAAAACCCTGTAAACAACTTTTAGGTATTTGTGTTGTTACATTTTAAAGCAAGAATTGTATGGCTATCTCTTTTTAACACTGAGTTATGAAGGGAAACGTGAAAAGAACGTTTTGGGCCGCCATACCCATCTGGGTTCGAAGTTTTAAAAATCGCTTCTTAAATGACGCCTTGGGCACAAAGGCTACAAGTTCCTAAAATTTCATGCCTGTACCTCCAGTAGATTTGGCTGGGCGATGATCGTCAGTCAGTCAGTCAGGACATCTTCCTTTATATATGAAGATAAAATGTTTAATTAATCATCAAATGTGAAATAAATGTTTAATCACATAATTAAGGAAGTATGTAAATACCGAAAATAATAACCTTACATCTTTGCCCCCCCCCCCTCATCGATCAAAATTATTGTTATATTTGAAGAGTTCCTATGTTTGTCATGTAGATAGTGTTATTTGTTTATTTCGCCCCAGTGAATTCCCCATGCAGAATTATTTTTTACTTTCGTTTTCAAAATTCTGGGAGGGGTAATTACCCCCATTACCCCCCCCCCCCTAAACCGCCAATGTAGACGAGAGACCTTATGTGTGTGAGATATTCAGAAATGTACCAACTGCTCCAGATTCTGCCAAATCAGTGATAGATAATGCAACAATCTGCGGAAAATGACATTTTTTGGAATTTTAGCAAAACTTCCCTTATTTTTTAGTTTTTTTATGTGCTGACAATGACTGTAAATCTCCCAAATTTTTACAAAAATCATTGCCCATCTAAAAAGTATTCTAATTCCAATCTTTCCATCATCTTAAAATTGAGTATTTGCCCATTGACATTCATTTGTTTATACCTCCAGCCAGTGGCTTAATCCTTTAATGCGCAGTGTTCCCGCTCTGGGAACACCAAACTCTGATGCTTTGACTGTTGCCTGTCACGAAGAATAGATTTGATTTCTATAAAAATAGTTGCGGGTGACATAGCTCCACGAGAATCCTTTACTTTTTCGCACGTCATTTCCCATTAAAAAAATGTCACGGTTGTTTTTAACAGCACTAACATCGGCTGAAAAATGGAAGAATGTGAGAACAGCTGGATAGATTGCCCAATGCTGAAAAAAGGGCAGCCGTTGCCATCGCTCGACTTAACTACCAGCAAGATGGTGGATGAACGTTTCGAATGGTCCGCCATCTTGCTGGTAGTTAAGTCGAGCGATGGCAACGGCTGCCCTTTTTTCAGCATTGAGAAAGGGTTAAGAATAGAAATTAGCCCCTATTTTCACTTTAATAATTTTATTTAAGCTGGTAATATTATCTATATAAATAAAACAATGTGTAAACTGTCCGTTAGTTTGTCTGTCTGTCTGTCTGCGAATCGCGTAGCTCCGAAACGGGTGATCGTAGACCTACAGAATTTTTTTCGGAAATTCTCCAAGACGGGTCTCGACACACCTCGAAGCGATTTTTTCGAAATTCGAATTAGAAAATGTTTCATTTTATGTTTTGTCCGATTTTTAGCGATTTTTCTTGCGTAATACATAATAACGCCGGTAATTGCACTCGCAAGAAAACGATATTTACATCATCGTATAGAGGAGAAAATTTTCTTTTAAAAACTGTTTGTTCGGACTGTGTAACATAATTTGCAGATTTTTGGGAATTTTTCAAATAAAATTAAATTTGACGCTGACTTTCGTAAAATATTTTTAAAACTGCTGCATCTTGAATTCTATCATTCATAAATTTTTTATATATCGGCAAAAGACGGAGCACACAATTCGCCTACTTTTAAAAGAAGGACGGAGGAAAAATATAAATTAGGAGAATTTTTACGAATTTTTAAGTAAAGAAGGATTTTCATTTCAGTAGCAGCTGCTTACATTTCGGTTTGATATCTTGCGGTTTGGTTGTCCTGGATACAGTAACAATGATTAAAATTGCCAGTTGAAAAAAATAAATAAAAACGGGTCCCGGGAGCAGACGATTTCTTTGCTTGGCTCGATTTCCTTTTATAAATACTGGATTTATTTGTGAGAAGAAAATTAAACGGCATAATCTAGAAAAACAATATAAATAGCGCAGTCTTATTTCTTATCTCTCTTCTTTTTGTAAAGGGTTCCAAGAGAGGGTGACGTATTTTTAAAATAAAAAAAAAATGTCCATTTCATGTAGAGTCTGAGGTATTTAACGCTAAAACGTGAACCTAAAAGACAGCATGTCTGCGGAAATAAGACATTTTGAAAGTGAGAAGTTCACTGCAAACGGTCCGTTTTCACTTTTTTGATACCGAACGACGCTGACATAGTTTTTTTTTTTTTTTTTTGTGTGTGTGTGTGTGTGTGTGTGTGTCATTATATTGCAATGATCTCAGGTTATTACATATATGACGCAAATTTTAAGTCAAGAGTGAAATAATTTTGCTTTTTCTAGATTCCACATCACTGGAATTATTCGAATTACACGAATTTACATTACACAAAGTAGAATTACATTACATGTGAGGAAATTTTTCGTTTCCTACCGTGCGAAGAACGGGCACGCAGCTAGTTAATAAAAAAAAATGGTACCAACTAATGTTTTATTAATAATATTAGTAGATACTAGTTTAGTAGATATTAGTTCTTTGATTCTACTAAATTCACACAACTTTACATTACACAAAGTAGATGGTTTGTGTAATGTAAAGTTGTGGGTTTTCTGGGAAATTTTCTAAGCCCGTAATATACACTCATGTCCATAAATTAAGGATAATGAAGTTCAGGCAAAGAAAGAGAAAGAAGCAAAACAAATTTGACTTATTTGTAAAGTCTATTTATTAAACAAAAAGTAAAGAGCAAAAAAGATGCTATATGTTTGACATAATTAATAAAAATTGCAAGCTTTACTCCCTTGACCAAATTTCTAAAAAGAACCTATTTACAAAAAACAGTATAACATGGTTAGTAGGATGTTTAATACGGAGTATGTCTCCCGGACGATGCAATGCAGGCCTGACAACGCCTAGGCATGCTGAGTATCAAATGATCAATCTGATCTTGGGGAATATTACACCACTCATCAAGCAATGCACTCCGAAGTTCCGGTAGACGGGTGTGAGAGGGTTGACGGGCTGCAATTCGTCGGCCAAGCATATCCCACACATTCTCAATTGGATTCAAGTCCGGTGAGTATGCTGGCCAATGCATACGGGTGATATCCTCCGATTGAAGGCATTCGTCTACAATGTTTGCACGGTGAGGACGGGCGTTGTCATCCATAAACACAAATTCAGCACCTATGGTGCCCCGAAACAAACGTACATGTTGTTCCAGAATGACATCCCGATAGATGTGGCCTGTCATCGTTACACTCTGAACATGCAGGTCAGTTCTGGAACCAAGAATAATTCCTCCCCAAACGAGCCATCCTGCACCACCGTAACGGTGTCTTTCAATGGTGTTCTCTTGGTGGTAACGGATACCTGGCGCTTTCCAGATGAATGTCCGGCGAGAATCAGACTCCAAACTAAACCTGAACTCGTCGGAAAACATCACACAAGACCACTGTTGCGGTGTCCACAATGCATGCTCTCTACTCCAGGTTAATCGCAGGCGACAGTGAGTTGCGGTAAGTGGAACACATCTGACAGGCCTACGAGCATATAGACCAATGTGCCCTAAGCGTCTGTACACGGTCTGCCTTGAAACTGTCGTACCGGTAGCTGACTGACGAGACAGGTCTGATGCTGTACTCCGTCTGTTTCTTTTGGCAGTAACTGCCAAATAGCGGTCCTCATTCGGCGTTGTAACTCGGGGGCGACCTGTGCTGTAACGTCTACTCACATTACCATCATCTTGGAATCGTTGCCAAAGCCTGGAGATGACACTCTGGGCGATTCGAAGTTCCTCGGATACTTCCAGCCGGGTACGTCCACATTCCAGTCGTCCGATAATTCTGCCACGTAAAACATCATCCAAATGCCTCCTTTGTGCCATAACTATGCGGTTTTTGCACTGAAAGGCTTTCACAGCGCTTGTGAACAATTTTACTTCTTTGCCACCATTCTTTATATACCCTTCTCTTACACTCTCGTCATTGTGACGTACCATCCACGCCATCTGGTGGTTTCCTGTAATTTGCATATTCTTCTTCAAGATGTGTGTGATCATTCCACAGGTGAAATTTTTATTTTAGAGATCAATTTCTGTGTGATTCTGAATTATCCTTAATTTATGGACATGAGTGTAATAAGATATTGTAAAAAAAATTAAGCTCTCATTCACTAGAGGCTACAAGTAAGCAAAACTGGGGTATTTGTATCAGCTCTGGATGGGATATCCTTTTGAGTTTTTCCCTTCCAACAAAAAAACAATAAGCAAAATTAAAAAATTGATGAAGCATAGAAATAGTGATTTATGAGTTTTTAATTATGTATAAAGCTGAATTAAAATATAATAAATCCTTACAAACTATTATGCACAAATAATGTCTCAGTAATTATTTTAAAAATACTATGTTGGATAAACTATTTTATTTACTAAATTGGTCAATGAATAGCTGGTACTAAAACAAAATACGTTTTAAAATAACTGCATATTTCTCTATAAAAAATATAAAGAAATTTTTTAAAATTAATTATTCTGACATATTTCATGAAAAAGTAATTACAAAAAAAATGTGTTTTTATTTTTAATAAAGGAAAAACGAGTAATATGAAAAAAAAATTATTTTAGTTACCGTAATTTCCGGCTTATAATCCGCAGGTGCTTTTTTTCAAGTAGAAAAAAATATTTCTTTAGATAATCCGCAGCGGTAGATTATCCGCGGATAGTATGGCGATGCTTTGACAGAAATTGGTAATTATTTTCTATGTATAGTAAGACCACAGCATTAATATTAGAATCGGCTTACTGTAAAGCATTTCCTACTAAAAATCTATTGTTATGAATGAGAATTATCAAGCATACTTTTGAATACTTTTTGAAGGTCATTTTTCGATTAAAATCACAATTGATACACAATTTTTAAGCTAAGCATTCTACCTGTAAGCCCTAAGAACTGTATTATGAAATTAATCAAAAATAAGAAAGCGGGCATTTCTTTCGGAACAAACAAAGCAAAATGTATGGTAGCATGCAGAATACTTATCGCATATTTTGTAATATCGTAATTATTTAGTCAAGTGACATTATTATAAGAAAAACAAAATTGAAATGAGACCTACCTTTTTACTATAATAATATATATACAAACAATAAACCTTTTACTGGAATAATATGTAGATAGCAAATATTGAATAAGTAATCAATACAGCCAATACTCAGCGAAATTTACGCTTAATATTTACAAGTAATTAAAAAGAGAAACTAAAAATTAGAATCAGCTGAATCTGGAAAACCCAAAAGCAAATCATCATTCAATTCCAAGGAGTTATTAGAATCGTCGTTCAGTTCAGTGGTCGATTCAAAATTTTCGTCTAACAATCCACATTTTTTAAATGCATTTTTTATAGTACAAACAGGGATTTCATCCATGCAGTTTTTACCCAGTGGGTTACGTCTGCATACGATGCACGTCGCATTTTCCCACTCTTCGTATACTCATGAACGTCCTCTTCAATCCATTTTTCCCATGAGTTTCTTATCTTCGATTTGAAAGACTTGTTGATGCCAACATCCAGGGGTTGCAGTATTTTTGTTAGTCCTCCCGGTATCACTGAAAGGATTGCACCTGATGTTCTGCAGGCCACTTTAACATCGTCTTTCAGATGGCCTCACCATGGCACAGTGGTTATATCATTGGAAATGGTAGACGGGCGAAGTGTGAAGGTCCCGAGTTCGGGTCCCATCGCGCGTCCGTCGACCTAATCGTTCGGAGTTTTCCGTGGTTTTCTCCGAAACTTAGCGTAAATACGGGTTAGGACACCTTAGAAAGACCCCCACGGAGGGCACCCCACCCTTCGACCTAGAGCCCACTCGGAGCTAATCGGTCGTAATCCCACACACACACACAACACACGTCTTTCAGATGAGCCTTCATCGAATCGAAAATCAATAGCGCACGAGGTTTATATAGAGAAAACCTCCGTTTTTTCCAAACCGAATCGAGCCAGGAGATCACAATGTCCTGGTTCATCCAACCTTTCTCATTGCATCTTATTTCTATTCCACGGGGAAAATTTTCTTTAGGAATGGTTTTTCGTTTGAAGATAACCATCGGGGGCAATTTTTCTCCACTTGCAGAACAGGTTAATACTACAGTAAACGAATTTTTTTCATTTCCAGTAGTATTTATTGCAACGGACAAAGTTCCAGCAGCGTCGACAGTTCTGTTTGGGGGAAAATCAAAGCACACGGGAACTTCATCCATGTTAAATATTTCTGCAGAACTGAATTTCTTTCCTGCAATTACTTTTTTGGTGTAAAGTAAAAACTCACATTTTTTCATCTCCCAGTCAGGCGGCAGTTTCTTTCGTCAGTAGTGCGATTCCGTACAGAAAGATTTTTTCTCTTCATGAACCGGTAGCACCACGTGGGGCCACCATCGAAACCTCTAATCTGCATTTCTTCGGCAATTAATTTAGCCTTAATTCTTATTTTAACAGTAGATACAGGATTCCCTTTACTTCTTTTTTCTGTAATCCAGCGATGCAACACATCTTCTAATTCAGGCCATTTTGGCTGGCTAAACCGAAAACTTTTACATTTTTTGTTCCTGGCATTTTCTAACTTCTCTTTAGATTTTCTCCATAAGCGAACGTTGGATTCATCGACTTGAAATAGTCGTCCAGCCTCCCTATTTCGAAATTCTTCAGCTTTACTGATTACTTTCAGTTTAAAATCAGCTGAATAGCTAATGCGTTTTTTCGACATTTCTACAACTTCCGTATGAATCGTTTCAGCGATGATCGTCACGTACCATAATATGAAGTAGTGATGCCAATTTTTTTGACGAAATTTCCCCATTTCACAGACTATTCATTTAGAGTGGAGAGACCAATCGGAAGTCGTTTCAGGAAGCAATGACGTATGACCACCCTCAAAGGTCCCTGTGTTTCCCCATCTTTTTGCAAATCTACTGAATGACTGCAGTGGCATCTAGTGTCATGTAATTGATTAACAGACTTAAATCTTTTTCAGGATCTAAATATATTGGAAAAAAGAAATGAACTTATATTTTGTTTTTATAAATAAAGTTTTTTTATTGTAAAATCTGAAGGCTTCAGGAAAAATTCCAGTAGATAGTACTCAGCGATGCATAATACGCACTGGATAAATTTTCATCTTTTTTAATAGATAATCCGCGGATTATAAGCCGGAAATTACGGTACTTTTTATTAAAAAAACTGTATTAACATCAAGTGTCATCCACTACAAGTTTTTAAAAAAGTTTTTGAATTTGAGTGGATGAATAAAATGTATTTTATTAACGATTGAAAATTTGAACAAGATGCATAAATATATATAGTGAGAGTGTGTGAACTAATAGTAGGATTCGTAAAAAAAAAAAAAAAAAAAAAGCTTTGTCATTCAAGAATTTGTTAAAAAAAAATCAAATACAATATGATTTGGATCACAATTTTCTACAAACTTTACGGGCCACTCTCAGTACTGGTGAGCAGAGGGTGATCGAAATCAGAATTGTTACTACCAGAGACGGCCCGAGGGGCGTGCGGGGCCCCAGGCGAAGCGCAAGAGCGTCTCTCTTCTCTATCATGTCTTATGAGATAGCAATAAAATGGCCCAGGAGCGGGGCCTCTATAAGCGCGGGGCCTTAGGCGATCGCCTACATTCGCACCCCCCTTGGGCCGGCCCTGTTACTACTAAATGATTTTGTGTCTGTGTATTCTTTCAAAAGCTCAGACATAGAGGCAGCACTGTCATTACTCATCAAATGAAGATGTTATGAAACCGATACCAGCTTCCCAGTGTGTTCATCTGTCAATCTATTTCTTTTTTGTTTTTATGTTGCTAAATGCTTTCCGATTGCATTCACATGAAGCAACTGTTGGGGGAACATTCAAAATTCTGACTGCAACCCTAGATAGCTCTCTTGTACTGCAATACCCACCCTAGTCGTTGGAGATATCTTACTGGCAGCTTTCCGAATGATGACCTACTCCAGAGCTTTTGTTTTGCCTAGTATTCTACCGAATTTAATTCTGTTTCCAAGACAGCAATTCCCTTCATAATTGCAACAAACAATACAGTGGTGCCATCTCTAGCCTCTGTCAGTAAGACATTACTTTGCTTATAAAAAATCAGGAGGGGTGATTTGTTTATCAAATATCAAGTGGTGGGTATGGGTAATTCCTTTTCTGTGAGTGCTCTTTTATTGTGAAACAGGGTGAATTGACTTGTTATGAGTTGCATATTAAACAATATGACAAGTAAAACAGTATCAAACTTAATTTTATTCATGTGGATTAAAAAGTTAAAATTATAACTTGTAGTGTTTCAATGATACAGAATTTGACTAAAAATTAAAATAAAGTTCAAATATGTTCCATGAAAAATGTACTTTTGATTATCTTTTCGATGTGGAAAATTTTCCAGAAAAACAGTCGAAATTTTTCCTCCCCACATCTCTAGTGTAATGTATAAAATATCGAAAATTAATACATCATTCAAACACTACAAGTTATAATTCTGGATTACAAAATTAGAATTATATCTTGTAGTGTTTTAATGATACAGAATTCAACTAAAAATTAAAATAAAGAAAGTTCAAATATGTCCCATGAAAAATGTACTTTTGATTATCTTTTTTATGTGGAAAATTTTCTGGAAAAACAGTCGAAATTTTTCCTCCCCACATCTCTAGTGTAATGTATAAAATATCTAAAATTGATTTAATAATTATTATTTCATAAACTTCTGATCTACCACCTAACTCCCCCCCTCCTCATCCTAAAAAAAAATAAATTAAAAAAATTAATATTAAGTATTATGTTCCAAAAATAGTGTAATTTAGCACACATTGACTCTTATCTTCCTAACTATTTATCGGATATTTTTTATCTTTGCATTATTGGAAAGTTCTTTCAATTCTGAAAAAAATTAAATAAGTTTCCATTCTCTACCTTACATTTTTAATTTTTAGTTATTTTTTTGAAAGAATGGCCTCCTATTTTTTTAGATTATGATATCCAAAAAAAAACTATGCATTCTACCTTTTCGAAAGTTTCACTGAATACGGAATGCCCTTTCATAAATTGTTTAAAAGAATGTCCAGAAAATATAAAATATTTAATTTTGGCCATTATTTTATCAAAAGTGGTAGAATTGAGCATTTTATTTCCTCCCGCTGCAAGCAAAATATTTTTTCCCTTAGTGAAGCCACGGTAAATTATACCGCTCTTACTGGAAACGATGTATCCAAGAGAAAAAAGAGTTATACAATCTCCTTTAAACACGTATGTAACCAATTTTTCTATTAAATAAAAAACTGTGTTAATATGCTTTTTTTTTTTTTTTTTAATGACTGTCATTTTATCTTTCAACACCCTTTTTGAAAAATGTGTCCCAAAAATGAGACATTAAAAAGCGACATAATTTTACATGTATTTAAATACTATTGGTTCGCAACAGCTTTAATCTATTGTTACAATATTTCGTAAGCTGTAGAATAGGCATCAAATGTATTTTTCTAAAAATAGGTTACACTCATAAAAATTTCAACATAGGGTTACCAAGCGAAATACGCAAAAGATGAGCGATAGAATGACATAGTCAATTAATATCGTTTTAATATGGCAATAATGAAACTAAATAATTAGGGGGGTCTCCCCCTGACGAGGCTCAAACAGCCGAGATTTTTTTTTTCATTTCAAGCTTTTTACTAGCTTGGGTCGTTATTATGTAGTTCGATTTCAAAGTTTATATAAGTCTTTTAATCTACTTCCTATCATCCAATGCTGCAGGTTTAAATCCCGATTTAATATCCGTTTCGTAATGCATTCAATAATTCATAGCTTTTGCATAAATTGCCACAATTCTGATGGGGGGTAGAATAAATTACTATTAAAAACTAAATGTAGATGGCAGCACTACAGAATGGAAAGAGTTGTGGATCGGTACCATTTACGAGCTAGGGGCCCGACCATGATGCTATGCAGCAAGGCTGTACCCAGGGGGTCCGGTTCCCTCCAAATTTAAAATTTTGTTAAATAAACAATAATAATGAAGCCATTTTGTGAATAATTTAGCCTTTTCACCTCTTGTTCCTCCAAGAAATTTTTTTTTTGGGTACGGCCCTGTATCGGAGAATATTAGTGACTCATAGTTTTAACTTTCGGATAATCAAATTTTTCGGATAAATAAGCCTCCTTTTGGTGCTTGCACGATGAGTGTCGAATAAAAGAAGTGAGAATTATTGTTCCTGTTAGGTCAGTGTCGACCAACCAATGTCACCTGTCAGCCAATGAAAATAATATTTTCAATGTCAACCAATGAAAATACACGGCTTTTCCCCCTTTTTCTTGAACGGAGGCATTGTCTTTGGAATTTCCGCGGGGTTGTGGGCATCCATCAAGGAAGGGGTGTGGTCTTTTGACAGGGTGGGAAAAAACAGCATTGTTTCCGATCCTGAATCCGACATCGGAATGATTTCGATAGCTTCATAGTAGCAGCACAGATGTTTTCTCGGATTCTGACATCATGAGTGGAGAAGGCTTGATTTATCCGGTACGGAAAGCTCTCTGATGACTCTCTTCACCGGCGACTTATGCTACTAATTTAAAGATTAGGCAACTAGGACCACTTTTTTCATCAAAAACAGCATTTTGATGCGATTTTCAAGTTTTTGGCAACTTGTACCTTACTCAAGGCGAATAGTTTGAAAATCCGATTTCTGTTTTTGACAACCCCCTTTTCTTTTCAAATTTTCTATTGGCCGTTCATCAACCATTCTAATTTACAGGGTGGCTATAATTAAACTGCAAGTGTTCAAGGGGTGCTGGACAGAAAACTACCAGGAATATTTCAGTGAAACTTGGTATCTGCACGTTTCAGAACATGCGCAAGTCAAATATGCAATTAAAAAATCGCCATTTTCACCCGATAGATGGCGCTGTACCGTATTTCAAAGCTAACCGGTGGCATATACAACTTCCAAAACCGATAGACAGAGCATAGTGACATTCTAAGAGGCATATAAACAATATAAAACATCATTTATAGTCTATCAAAATTCCATACAATTCGCTTCAGTAATTAAATTTTTACAGTAACATGTAATCAAAAATGAACGTAAATTAAGATCACAAATTAAACAATTCATAAAGACGCTTAGGAAAACAATTAAACCATTATTTTTTCTCATTGACACTCATTGGACCTCTTCTTAATCGTTTCATACGCCGGTATTCTTTCAGAGTCGCTTAATAATGGCTACTATTCTGATAGAATATCTTCACTAACAATGCACGTTCCTTCTTATTCAGAGTCATGATTGACCATTACGCAATGTGGTTTTGTTTTTACACTGTTCGATGGGCTTAAAATTTGCATATAGGACGTCCATAAGCATTGAAACACGATATAGCGCCATCTATCGGTTGAAAATGGCGATTTTTTTATTGCATATTTCACTTGCGCATGTTCTGAAACGCGTAGATACCAAGTTTCACTGAAATATTCCTGACAGTTTTCTCTCCAGCACCCCTTGAACACTTGCAGTTTAATTATGGCCACCCTGTATTTTTTTAACTGTGCTATAAAAATAAATGTAATATTATGTAACACATGAAGTTTTCCAATTCATCATTGTATTCATTCCTTTTTAAATGAAGCTAGTATGTTTATTTCTGCAAAATATGCAAAAATGCTACTATTTTGACAAATAAAATTAAGAAAATGGCTACTACACTGGCGACTTTTTTATGTCGATGAGGCTACGAATGATACTATTTTGGCCTCCTGACATTGATGGACACCCTGCTCACGTTTTATTGCCTTTCTGGGAAAAAAATTGTGTTACCTCACAAATTATTAATTTATAATTGAAAATTTATTCTGGACATTCATGACTGACTGAACATTTAAATATAAAGCCATATTTTTTTCCGATGTGCTTAAAAAAAAAAACATGAAACTAATAAATTCATAATTGACATATAGAGGGCAGCACCAAGCCCCATCGAACCAAAGTTTAAGGAATATTTCACTTGTTGAATGCTGTTCTGTTTGTTGAAAAATATTACTTCAGTCGTTACAGTGCTTTTGAACTTAAAAAGAGAAAAAACAAACCAGGTATGCTAGGTAGTACTTAAAAAAATATCAAAAATGTTTCCTTCAAATACAGCACTTTTCGCTTCAAACACTAAAATCGTGCATTAGATTTAGTTTTCAGAAAATAAAAAAAATCTGTAACACATAAATTTTTCCATGCTTTTATTTTTTTAAATCGCGTTTTATGTAGCACTGCAAGACTACATGTTTAGAATTTATTCCAGGCCTTTTATGATTTTTACAGTTGTTCTTTAAGGAAATGATGCAACTTTTGAACAATAATTTTTATAGATATTCCAATAAAAATATAAAAAATCGCATGTCGCCTCTCAAGCTGTACTTATGCAGCATGCTTACAAATCTCTGGAAACTGACGTTAAAAGTAAAAAAAAAAAAAACCTTTAACGCGCAGTGTTCCCGCTCTGGGAACACCCAACTCTGACGTTTTGACTGTTGCCAGTCACGAAGAATAGATTTGATTTCTATAAAAATAGTTGCGGGTGACATAGCTCCACGAGAATCCTTTACCTTTTAGCACGTCATTTCCCGTAAAAAAAATGGTCACGATTATTTTTAACAGCACTGACATCTGCTGAAAAATGGAAGAATACGAGAACAGCTGTGGATAGATTGCCCAATGCTGGAAAAAGGGCAGCCGTTGCCATCGCTCAACTAAACTACCAGCAAGATGGCGGACGATCTAAACGCAGCTTTTTTGACGCAGCTGGCTGTGCCCGGCACAGCCAGCTGTCGTCAAAAAAGGGTCTCCAGATCTGTGGCACGCGATGAACGTTTCGATCGTCCGCCATCTTGCTGGTAGTTAAGTCGAGCGATGGCAACGGCTGCCCTTTTTTTCAGCATTGGGAAGGGGTTGCGCCTCAAGGGGTTAAATGAAGCTGAATGACGTACGTTTATTTCTTTACAAAATCATGCAAAAAGGCTACTATTTTGGCAACTAAAATTAAGAAAATAGCCACTAAACGGGTGACTTTTTCATGCCGGTGAGGTCACAAATGATATTATTTTTGCCTCCTCACATTCGCGGACATCCTGATCTATTGCCAATCAAATAACGCGAGATATCATCTAAATTAATTCACACTAGATTTGAATGGCAAATTGAATTTTTTTTAAAAATCGCATACTTTCATCACTGTCTTCAGAATAAAATCCTTCATTCGTTATAAATGTAAACAGGGCAATTTACTGCAAGAGTTCCCCCTGCTAAATAAAAGTTTGGCATCTAGCAATAATGGTGATGGTCAAAGCCCGATCAAGACAACTGTGGGCCCTGGGCAAAAGAAAAATTTTGGGCCCCTCGCCATAACCTCCTTCCTTCAAAAGAACCAATAATGATTGGTTTATTCTGAAAAGTTTTAAATGTTTCCCCCCCCCCCCCAGACACGACATTTTATTTTAAGTAATCTGAAATAAACGAATATATTTATGATGTCAATGAAACAGAGAACACCAGTGAAATGCTACGTCAAAAGGCTGTATCAGAGTTGCCGTAATGTACAGAACTTAATTAGCCACTTTTTGTAAACAGTAATTTTTTAAAATAAAAAGTAATTCACACATTTCACTCAAAAATTTTTCTATTTTCTAACCTTAAAAATACTGTTTACAAAAAGGTCGTTAGTTATATTTCGTACATGTCGGTAGCTATGCTGTATTGACTATGGAACATTTATACAAATGTAAATTTAAGTTATTTTCATTATTCATACATTATAATTAAAAAATAATATGGCATTGGAGTTTTTCTCCCTTGTTATTTTATTGTAAAATTATAAAGCTGTAAAATATAAGATTTTTTGGGCCCCTAAAATTTGTGGGTCCTGAGCAGTTGCCCCGTTTTCCCTGCCGGTAATATGGCACTGGTGATGGTCAAATAAATAAAAAATAGATTTAGTTTTTAGACTTTTTTCATTTATTAGTAATTAGGTTTTTAAAATGTTACTTACTTCCTTGCGGTATTGTTATTAGTTTGTTTTGTGCCATGGCCAGCCTACAAAAGGGGTATCTGTCTATGGGGAGGGGAGGGTGCCTTGGGTGAAGTACTTAAAGGAGTTCTAACTTGTATTCACGTTACAGCTGGAGAAAACCGGCCAAAAAATGAAGACAGTCGGACTGATAGCCGCGCGTTAGGCCCGAACACAGGACCTTTACACTTCAGCCATCTACCATGTCCAGTACATTATCCATTCGGCCAACTGCAATGAGAATTTCAAGATAAAATGTGGTATAATGGTTAGAACACTGTGCAGCCATGCACAGGTCCGGGTTCCATTCCGGGATGGGCAAGGTTGACTGAGCCTTTCATCCCTGAGTGGGTCGTTAAAATGAAGACCACGATGACTTGGGAACTAAACACTGGGGACTCCACGTCGGGCTGACCACCTGGCCGTATATATGCTCCCGCGCATATTAGAGCCCATGGTCGCGAAGGCATGGGGGCATGGGTGGGCAGTGCAGCCCCACTTGGGCTGTTGAGCCAGTGTGTTTAGTTTAGTTTAGTTTGGTACTAGAGATAAAAGTACAACGATAAGTATCATCCATGGAACTAAAACTCTCCAAACAGCTATGATTTTTCAGCTGCTAACGAACGTCGTTGTCTCAGCGTTGCTAAGAGTAAAACGCTTATGCGCATGTGCGGCTCCCGATGTTATAAAAAAAAATGGAGGCACCCATTAAAAATAAATAAAATAGCAAAACAGCTAAAGTAGCGTTCAAAGATTATTTTTTTTTAAGGTTTTAAGTAAACGTTCTATTTCTTTCAAACTTCTGTACTTCCATTTTCTGAGTGTTAGAACTCTAGAAACGTCTTCAGTTTTCGTTTGATGGCAGAATTGAAAAATTAACTGTGCGCAATGATGTTATTACTATAGTACGTATTAAATTTAAAGTACTACATGAAAATAATTACGTATTTTGAGTCGGAAGAAATGAATGCGTTGAAAGCAGTTTCCACTAATACAAATAAATTTAAATTATTGCCTTAACGTGGAGTTTCAAATGAGTCAAAAGTAATGTAAAATTAATTTTAAAAAAACTGTACAGATCCGGAAAGTTATTAAATTTTTTTACAACGATACATATCCTTGTAATTTGATCCATGGTTAAAATCCGTATTTATCTTGTGTCTAATAGTTGCTGTTTCTCCTAATAGATGGCAGCACTACGCAAGTGTCGATACCCTCCTGTGACCCTGAATTAGAAAAGTTTCAATAAAGCAGCTTAGAAGGCCGTCAGCAGAAAATACTCCAATCGAAGGTCAATTTTTAAGAATTCCGTTCGAAGTACGACTAACTCTTTCTGAATCTGTTACATAGAAACAAAAGAGAAAGAAAAAGAAAAAGACGCGAGGATATTAATTCAGCATTTCGCTTGTAAGAATTAAGTAGGACGTTTCGCAGCTTTATACGCTCACATATTTACAAAAATACGCGCATCCACATTGAACGAAAAAACAAAAGAAACTGAAACATTTTTTTTTTTTTTTTTTATGTGGCGCAAGGATAT
>JAWZYV010018149.1:0-29618 GCA_038373885.1 Cheiracanthium punctorium
AAGTATAAGAAAAATACTTATTAAAATAAATACTTCTCTATAGCACTATTTTTAAATTTAAATCTAAAACTATCTCTCAAATGGGGCTTTACAGGAACTGAAACAGTTTAAACAGCAAGCGAAAAAAGTACAAGCGTTTATTCTACTATTCGGTGAAGGCCTAGTACTTGTGACGTCACAAACCTGCGCGCAGGCTTTGTTATACATCTCCCGTGGGTGGTGCCCCGGCCCGTAACACTTTCTGCATATTCCCCACTGGGTGAGAGGAGGCTCATGCCCTGTCGGTCTCCTTTTCCGACCCTGTCTACAGCTTCCGCAACAAATGTTTCTGAGAGGAGGTCCATGCCCTCTCGCACAGAACTTGAAGTTATGGCATCATCTCCTCCTCCTGGCCTCACAGGGATGGCAGATCCTGCTCCAAATAGAGCATTTCGACGTGACGTATCTCTGACGTCAGCTGAGTGACAGCTTCGCGCATCGTTCTGCGCATGCTATTTCTTTACTTAAATGTATTATTTAGCAATCTCAGTAATCCGTAGACACTACGTGTAATCTGAGGAGGTTCATTGGGTTTCCGGATTACGAACGCAGCCCCACTGTGAAGAATGTAAACAAACTGCAAAATAGCAAGCAACAGGCGTTTCAGTTTAGACAGCAATCCACAACTGTGCACGAAAGAATGTACATTATTTATTTAGAAATGTGGAAGAAATTTTAAAGCTGTTAGCAACTAATTAAACTCTAATTGTAAAACAAATATTGTTTCTAGTTTAGGATTGTGATATTTTTTCATGATTTTTAAATATATGGATAATTTGTCTCCAATGTAATTTGCAGCTATGACTATGACTAGATAGGTTTATCCTTAGATTGACATGAATTTTAGTGAATGCTTTCTATGGATAACATTTTTTGGTGTGGTTTCTGTTATTAAATGTGCACATAAAATGCATTAGAATAAATCAATTAAATACATGAAAGAATTGGTTTGTTAATTATTTTTTAAAAACATATTTTGATTAAAAAGTTAATTTATACATTGTTTACAGAACTACTTTTGTACCAGTGGTTGGTTTATTAAAAAAATAATAAATAAATAAAACAGGAAGTTTCTTATGTTGAAACTGGCATGTGATGTGTTAATGTATGATTACTTATTGTTGCTTATGCTAAAAAAAAAAAAAAAAAAAAAAAAAAAAACTATAGAATCTACTTTTCTAAAATCACTAAACTTGGCTACCAGCCTTTTTATTCTTTTGCAGTATTCTAAATTAGGTATGGAGTGGAACTTTAATAGAAAAAACACATTTATTCAAGATATTTAACTGACACCCTCTTTTATCTCACCTTCTTATCTCAATTCTTTCTGTTGTTTCTTTGACTTCGTGAAATCAAGGTTATACTGTTGTTGTTCTCGTGTCCATGGACAGATGATTAAATGGTTAAACTGTACTTCGTTAAAATAAATCCTTATTCTTTTACCTAAAACTATTTCCACTCTGTTCTGCGTGGAGCTGATATTAGGATTAGAAATTATTCTGAAGATTTTTTGGTACTTACGTATTATCCGGGTGGTCATTTCCGACAAAGTAGGTATTTTTTCATCAAATGTGCTGGAAACTATTGCCAATCCTATTCGAAAGCATTAATAATTTCACGTGATCGGCATTTATCTTGGCGAGAAATTGCTTGTCTTGTTTGAGTGCCGGGATAAAACGTCAGTAGCAATTTTTCTATGAATACTGTTCTTATCTGCTGTTTAGATTCAAGAACCTAAATCATTTTATGCAGTCAAATATTGTCAAATATGATACTTTTTTTTTCTTTCAATTTTTTTGTAAATAACTTCTAAAGTAATTTAAATTGGCTGACTGACATCTGATTTTTTTTAATATCTATCGATAGTTCCTGTGTAAATTATGTGAAAACATATTTTCAAGTAACACTGTAATTTACGATGTTGTAAAAAAATTCTCTTACATACAATCATCATGGAAGAATGTAACTGTAAAAATCTATATACTACTCCTTTTATTAGGATTTTTTTTTTTAATATCAAATCATTGAACTAATAAATCTGATATGGACACCACATGACTTCCTTGTACCTCTATTAAACCAGAAATATTTTCGGGGCACTTCATCTAAACTTATTTCATTTGAAAGAGACAAAATACTGCAATTCTAAAGTTTACCGCCACGCTGAGTTCAATTTTAAAGATTTGTTTCACTTAATTGGACAATATTTTGACAAAAGCCAATAAGCTTGCGAGATTTCAGCCATAGCGAGATTTCAGTCACAGCTGAAACAGTTATTCATCACAGCTTTTTAATGAAATGAAGGTATCTATAGACTCTTAATATATTTTAAGTCTTTTGGGTGACCCTGTAAATAAATTACTCAGTCCACAGCAATCAAAAGCACAGTTAGATGTTACAATAGTTCTAAATACAAAATTTCAACATTCTACGGTTAAAAGTTTTAGAGTCATGCAAAATGCATAATTATTTTCTGTGTTAAATTAGCGATATTTTGGAAAAACTCAACACGGTGGATGACAAATAGAGAGATTCTGTGCATGGACCAAACAATGAACGACTCCAGACATAATATATTGAAGACAGGCGGGGCGGGGCGGGGGGGGGGGAATAAGGGATCACAACACACACCCTGAAATTTTTGCAATACAAAATGTATATTCTTCACTCGCTCAACACACACATGTATACATATATGTGAGTTACAATAGTAACCCCCCCCCATGAAAAATTTCTGGCTACGCCACTATTTGAAGATGGCTATAGACATTAATGTATTGGAATTCTGGTAGTTGCATATTATCCTGATAGACATTCGTGCAAAATTATTTTTTCGGAAAATGGGCGGGCAAACTGTAGCCAATTGTATTCGGAACCATCATGATTTCATGCAACCTGGATTTATCAAAGCGAAAAATCGCTCGTCTTGGCAGACTGCCAGGATACATGCACGTACCAAAATTCTTTTGGGTGGTCCTGTAAATAAACTCTCCAGTAGATTGGAATAAAAAATCTAGGTGTACAACTAGATGTTACAATAATCTTATATATAAAATCTCAGCAATCTACGACTAATAGTTTTTGAGATATGCAAATTAAATATATACATATATACACCAAAAGTAGCCAAGCTTGGGGACTTTTAATGCAGTTTTTGAGGGAGGTGGCTGAATGTCACCGAACCATTATCCAACCATATGGTAAGATGTTATTCTGCTTGAAATGAATGAATGTTTCTAAACTATAAATGCTGTTCCGAATACTGCCATTGGCTGTAATTTGTTGGAATTTTTCTGAGTGCTCCTGTAGAACTGTAAATGATAAAGATACCATTTTTTATGGCAAGATTCATTTTGTAATCCTTAACAACATATATCAGTTTTGATTCATTTGAAATAACTTTAAATATCTCTAAATGACACTTTAATGAATTTCTGCCCATAAAGCATAATGTATGGATGTAGATGTTACAACAATCCTAAATATAAAATTTCAACATTGTACGACTCATAGTTTTTAAGATATGTGAATTACCTATATACACATGTACGTACAGGCGCCAGAAAACACTGATCAAAATGGTCTTGCCGTCAGTCAGAATGGCTTGTACATGAATTTATATGAACACGCATACATGTGTACAATGAGATGTCAAGCAAAAACTCAGTAAATTTAGAGGTAGTCAAAATCTGGATACCGAATTCTTTTTGTGATCACATTATTTCTTTGTACGTCATACAAGGAAGTAAAAATATTAGTGTTTATAAATTGTATAGACACACACACACGTACAGTGCCCCTAGAAAGTGATAACATGCTTTAATTCTTTATCTATTAAAGATAATTAGGCAGTGTGAATTGAATAAATGTTTAAAATAAGGTTTAAAAAAAAAGACGGTTAAGAGAAGAAATTCCTCTTGTTAATTTTCACAGAGTTACACTTTTCTAAATTTCTTAGAACTACCTTACAAAAAAATTCCTAGAAAATAAAATGTACCCCATGCACAAATGAGGTGATGCACAAAATTTCAGCCTTTCATCATATAACGTCTTAAGGAATATCTATAAACAAAGGTGACTGGGGTCTATACTTTAATTTGAATGTAAAATATTCTTTCATAATATCTGTATGACCCTTAAAATGTGATTTTTTTCCTTTCAAGAGCTACTGAAAATTGGTAGTCAGTACTCATTATCTTCATACCTTTGACACTTTTCAGGATATAATTCTCAAATTTTGTCAATCACCTCATCAGAATATGGTGCACATTTTACTGATTGGGGATATTTTTGTATGCGGGTTATATACAAAAAGTGTAACTTTTTGGAAATTAATGAAAGAAATTTTTCAATGAGAAAACACTTAATTGCTTCAGGGCTTAATTTCTAGCAAAAAAAAGGTGCCGGAGCCTTAATATTCTTATGTTAATACTCAGTAGCGAACTGGAAATCCCTGCAATATGGGGTTGGTAGCACATTTAATTAAAATAATGATAATTTAAAGATTTTCCCATATAATAATTATTTCACAGAACAGTGATATAAAATTAAATAGTCGGAAATGAGCAGGAAGAAATATAAACATTATACAGAAAACACTCAAATCTGGTCGAGGTGAAGCGAATATGATTTGTCTTGTCTGCTAAAATCAGTTTGTGCTTGAAAAGGGGAAAATTTATGAATTAATGTACTAGTGTTGGGCTTCGGAGCAAAGTATTCATGAGCTTTGCTGGGTTTTGCCTAATATGTAAAAATTCACCCAGAAAAAAGAAATGCAGGGTCAAAGTTCCAGCTTTTGATTTCTGTTCTAATTTGAAAAAAATTCAAAAATGTAATTGTAGAATTGTTTAGTACAGTTTTATGAGCTAACATTACGAAACAGAAATGTTTTCCATCTGCCAAAAAGGCAGAAGCTTAGCTTTATGTAACATAATGGAATTATAAATTTACATTTTGCACTCATGTTTACTGTCAATTTAAATAATTATGCAACTAAGTAAAGATTACATGAATTGGTCTACGTCTTTAATTTAGTTGATTTATTGGATTATTTTTTTAATTCATATTCATACGTATTAGATTAAATACATGTACATATATGTTATGCGATGCATATGTTACACTTTTTTTATTAATGGGATAACTGGTCTTATTTTACAGGTATTTACATATTTAAAAGAACACTATGATAAATAATAACAAACAGTACATATTATTTTTTATAAAAGAAAAAAAAACAATCTGAATATATCGTAATAGGAATTTAAATAAACACTTCTTTAATATAAATATTAATGGAATTTGATGTTTTTTAGAGCATACAGCATATCCGATGAATTATAATTCAAAAACAAAACTTTATTCTTGCATACATCTCACAACGTAAGAAAATTTCGCATGCACAACAATGATATTTGTAAACAAACACTAATCCGAATAATCTGCCGAATCTTAAAACAAGCGTTGTGTTCATTCCCGTACATAATGTTGTCTTTCCGAACGCAGTACCAGCGGAAAAAGTCGCTTGAAATATCATTAAAATATTATATGTTAAGCTTTTTAAAATATTAAACGCCACCTGGGACACAAAAGTCGAAGGTCTGATTAACAAATTCCATCCATTACAATAATCCAAAAAATTAAATTTAATACTTTTTTTGAATGTTGAAAATCGGGTTTTTCCCATTGAAATACATTACGAGAACCCCAAGCTGTCACGCAAGACGGCGACCAATCGCAGAGAGGAGCCGTCCGTCGAAATGCTCTATTCTTGCTGCTCTCCGGCCTTCACCAAGGTGACCACTGCACCCTCGACTCCTGTGTGTGGTGTTGTTCCTCCTGTCCTTGATGTGCCAATAACTCCCAAACACCGATTAAAGGGTAGCAGTCGGTAGAACCTGCGCCCTCGCCATTAATTTGAAGTATTACTTTTCTGAATAGAACTCTGATAACTTTTTACCTTTATGTTGTCGTGCAAATTTTTCTCACACTTTGATATTATATGCACTGAACTTTACACAGACAGATAAACTTTTTTCTAGCCATCATACATCTATACTTCTTTTGCATATATATATTATTTCTCAAGTGTTGATATAAATGTTTTTCTATTGTGTATAACATGACAACTTAGTATTTTAATTATAATGTTTGTATCTTGAGTATTATGTTTCTATTTTGATTATGACATTTTGTATTCGGTATATTGATTTTTCTCAGATGTTGATAATACTAATATTCATATTATATGCAAATTTTGCTGTATGGAAGTAAGGTATTAAGGGGGTTTTACTTACAGGTCTTTACAGTATGTTGTATTATTAAGACAGGTGTGAAAATTTTTCTGCTGGCAGAAAATTTCTTTCATGTGTGTCTGATTAATATTTCTCTTCACTTCTTTCCTTCTCTCTCCTCTTGTGGCCTGATCAACCACTAGCTAAGTTACTCTGTTCTTTTTAATCATCTGTTTACAAGCTCAAAGAATTACCTTGATTTGTTTACTACAATATAATAGTATTATGGTTTATCAACAATGAGTGCTATGCTTATGTGTGAACATTTTTTTCCCCTTCTATGTATAATTTTTCTTGGTGTTTTACATTTTGAGTGCTTTCACAAGGTATATATTTTATCATGAGATTTTGGATTTTTGGTTGCTTTCAAATTTAAAAAAAGAAGGGGAAATATTTTTCGGTTGTGAACGAAACTTTATGCAAATATACTTTTTTTCCTTTTGTGTAGTTGGCCAACTAACATTGTGTATTTATCATAATTTTTTATATAACCAAGAGCTTTTTGTATCTTTGTGTGATGGGTGCTTTAGAAAATCATGAATGAGGGAGTTATGATGTGCAAACTTGTAAGGGTAAGGTGCTCCTTTTGTTTTTGTGTGAAGTTTACATAATGTGTTTAACATTTCAGTGAAATATTCATTGTTGCATTGAATTTATGTGCCAGACTTTTGTTCTAGAGACCTTGATCTCATTTTTTTTTTTTTTTTTTTTTTTTTTTGTGTGTGTGTGTGTAGCGAAGGGGAGTATATCCTGAGGAAATCTCCTCAGTATATTTTTAAAAAATAATTTATCCGGAATTTTTTCTTAAAACCGTGTGATAAAAAACAAACATATTTTGCACGTGTGGTTTCGCCGCCAAAAGGGCGATGTCTGCATCGTTTCTGGTTGCCTTTCGGCGTTTTTTTTTTATGTTGTGTCGGAGCGGGATTTTCAAGATGAGAGAGGTGTGGCACTTCGGTTTTGAGAAGGAATATTTTTAGCTTCGTGATGTCTTTGATTATAAATTGTGATATATATATAGAAATACTAGAAGTCAACTAAGAATAAGTATTCTCGAGGGTCTCTACTTAAAAATTGGTGTGTGATTAAATTTCTTGTGCCTGATATGGAAAATAAAGGGTAAAATGTCTCACATTGGATTTATATTTTTGCTGTGATGTACTTCATGCTCTCCCCCCAGGAGCAGGTGGTGTGGCGGTAAGACAGTTCTCGTTTTCAATTTTAATATATATTAATTATACCAGCATGCATCTTGATTAAAGTTCAGACCTGGCATTCCCATTTGGGATATTGCGAACACCGTTTCTTTTTGCTGTGTACTAGCCACTATTTAAATACCGTGAGTATATGTATTCTGTTTATATTTTTGAGAACAACAATTTTCAAAAAGAATTCTTTAGGACAAACAGTATAAATAATTATAAGACATTGATAATTATTACACTTCTCAAAACAGAATTATACACAAATCCTACGTTCTCTCGTTAATCTGATAGATAATAAAATCATTAAATGTTTGATAATTCGTATTTTGATAGTGTGTAATGTTTTAAATGTCTGTGTTTAGCAGAGTTTTTATACTTCAAAATTTTAAGCAGTGAAAGCTAGTAAGAAAATGAATTGAGGGCTTGCCAGGTAAAAGATGACAAAAGCGTTTACCTTGATAGTTCTTTTATTTTAGTAATGAGGTATGAAGGCTTGTATACAGATGGGGATGAACAAAGGAAAAAAACAGGTATTTGATGTAGTACAGCATCTATGTGTCGTCGGACGTTCTGGACAACAAACCAGCCTATCGAACCAGGTCGAACAGCATCATCTTGAGATAAACTTGCAGTGGCGTAATCAAAAGGCTTTATTGGAAGCGGCGGCGGGAAGGCTCCAGGTTAATCGCTTGACTGAGCACAGAGCATCTCACACGGCTGGCCACGAGCGTCCTTCTACACACATCTTGTCGCATCACCCTTTTCGCCTGTCCTCTCGATCGCGGCGAACGGCGAACTTTTATACTGTCGGCCAGGCAACGACGTCACTAATGACTGCGGACCTGTGACATGAAAAGAAAAAGGAGAAAATAGCTCCGCGGCAAGTCGCCGGGAGTACAGCGCCTCTAGCGGCCAAAAACACAACCACATGTCATGGAACCTTTAAGGTAAGGTTTACAGTTAGTTACTTTTCCTAACATTAAAAATGAATCATTTAACTTCTGGAACAACATAATTAAAGTTCACGGGAGTCGTCAGTTTTCAAGTCACTCTCAAAAAAGTTAACTTCTTTGCGACACAAAGAAGGAATAAATTATCTTTACATACAGGTTTCGTTTATAATTTTAGTATCATTAATTTTATCACTGAAGCAGCTAAAATATGAAGAAAAATATTTTTGCTCGTTTTCAAGCTACGCTTTGGAGGATTTAAATAAAAGATGCTTAAAAATGAAGAGATTAAACGAAGGTTAAAGAAAATCCAAAAATGATAAACTAAATTATATTTTCAAGTCTTAAAAAAAGTTGCTACTTAAAGTATCCATATTTAATGAAATTGCTCTTCAGTGTTTTTGCTTTTATGATCATTGTTAAAAATCACATTATGATCATTGTTGCCAGCCACGGTTTTTAATCCGGCCTGCGGAACATTTGAAAACTCCGTATAAACCATTCAATATCCCATATAAATCCCAATTATACGGCTCGCCACTTCGCTAAAATCCGGAAGTTTGGCCCTCGACTTCGCTAACATCCTAAGTTTGGCCCACAACTTTTCAAAGGTTGCCCATACCTGCTTTAACATTTTAAAGGTCGTCATCCCCAGAAATATCCAAACGATGTCAAGGACCGTCTCGCCCATCAATTTTGATATCTATATCATACCCAAGCCGATTCAGATGTCCTTGCGCCAATTTTTTTAAATAAAAATTTAAAGCATGTCTCTTAAGCGTGAAATCTGTATCAAGAGCTAGACTTTCTCCAACGATATCAAAATCCTGTATATACTGTCGAATCTTCCTATAACGAAGTCTCTTTCCAACGAATTTCTCACTATAACGAAAATTTTCATGGAAACGTAACTTTAAGGCTTAACTAACACTATAAACATTCTCCATATAACGAAGAGCTTATCTTCCCATAGCGAATATTTCAGATTAACCTTTGATTTTTTTTTGTTAGTTTTGAAGAAAATTTTAATTTTTGGACAGACCACTTAGTGAAAGGATGATAAAAATGGAGGCCAGGAAAGTGAAAGTGACTCCGATAATGAAGACACTTCACCAATGCCCGATTATGATCAACAGGGCCACCGGGCATTGATGGATTTGGGGGCCTCCATCTATGAAATTTGTTATATTTTTCATAAAATTTTGATATAAAAAAGAATATTTCAGAAAGAAACATTTAAAATTGGGGCCTTTTCAAGTCGGAGGCACTGGGCAAAGTTCCGTTTTGCCTATATAGTAATAAGGCCCTGCGCTTCACGACCAAAACCACATCATACCGAAATGCTTCAACCTTTCAAAACCATTAAAAAGAGGCTTACTAATGGAAGAAAATGTGCCTCACTCTATTTTCAGCGCACTTTTAAAATGTGAATATTTTTATGAAAATTTAAAATCACAGAATACAAAACAATATAAAATAACGGAATTTGAAGTAAAATAAACGTAAGTGCATTACATGTTTTATTCTCTAAATTCGTGGATTGTCTTTACTTTTGAACATTTCATTTATACAATGAAAGGTAAGAAACCGTAAGTTTAACAAATTTATAATAAATATCAATTTATTTTTAATTGAAAGTCATAATTTAATACTTTTAAACATCGAATTAACTAAAAAGTTTGTAATATTTGCTGAAGTAACTGCAAAAATCTGTACAACGAAATTTTCTCTATTGTCACAAACCACCAAACTTTAAACTTTTTTCCCCCTTCATTCATTCTTTTCTTTTGTCTTGGTTGGCAACACGGGTTGCAGAGAGATGTGTTTGTTGATGTTCTAAGAGAATTTAATTGAAACGCGTTTTTTTCGCTGTTCGGCTGCCGAGGGAGTAGGCCGTGTTCCGCTCAACTCCGCTCTTCGCTCGGCTATTGTTCCTTCGCCGGTTTGTTGTTTTCGTGCCTCGTGGTCGCTTCGTGGCCTCGGGATCGAGCTTTTCTTTTTTCTCGTGTTGTCTCCGCTCTTAGCGTGCATCTTGTGGTTTCGTTCCGCTTGCTGCGTTCTTCGTGAAAGGTAAGCCAGCTGTAATACTTCTTTTCCTTCCCCTTGAGCTGTCGGTGTCGGCTCGGGGGTCTGTTAAGTCCGCTTGCGCTTTGCGCCTTGGGAATGCTTCCTGGCGGTTCTTTCCCCCCCCCCCCTTAACGCTGCCAATGTTCCTCCCCCTTTAACTAACATGGAAACCGAAGGTTCGGAGGATGAAGTCCGACAGGGGTGGATAGTCGAGAACTTTACGTGTCGCAATTCAGCTCCGGCTCTCGAGCTACTTCAAGCTGCCGCGTCGGAAGGTCTACAAAAAATCACCATATTTATCGAAAGCCCGTCCGGGGAATTCCCAAAATAAATCCCAAGCAATTGAAACTTAGCATATGCGCCTATGTCCCCCACCACGCAGATATCGAGTTTTTAAAACTCACTAAACAGGGCCGCATTGTTGCAATCACACAATCGGTCGTGGCCGCCAGTGAACTTCTAAACGTCACATCCTTGGGTGACGCTCCTGTGGTGCCCAGGGTTCAAATGGAAACAATAACAACTCGGTTCAAATTACACGACATCTCTCTCGAGGTTACCCCACAAGACATCGCGGAAGAGCTCTCTGCGGGGGGCATGCACATTTACGAAGTCCGCCGCTTTGCCAACCACCAGCAGGGTCTTGTAACCCCCATCACCACAAAACTGGTCACAAAATTAGGCACTTCCCTCCCACGGGAGGTGAAGCTCTGGTTCGGCTTCTATAGAATTTCTATGTTTGTGGACCGTCCTCGGCAGTGCCCCACTTGCTACCAATTTAATCACAGCCCCCGTACGTGCCGCAATCCGCAGATTTGTGCCAGGTGTGCCGTATCTCACACTGGGGAGTGCACGGTTGGCTCTCTTACGTGCACTAATTGCAAAGGTGCCCACTGCGCTACGGACAGATCCTGCCCACAGTATACTGAAGAAGTTTGCATCCAAAGGTTCAAATCTGAGAACCACCTCACCATTGCTGAGGCGCGTAGACAATACAAGAACCAGGGAAAGCAATCGTACGCCGCCAAGGCGGCCACAAAACCACCTGTATCCTCCCCACCCTCAGAGTACATCACCAAATCCGACTTAAGCGAAGCCTTAGCTTCCCTTTCTGAACAAATCATCTCCATAACTCACGCGGCCTTGGAGGCCCAAGCTGCGACTTTCCAAGAAATGATCGCTCAAACAACACAGTCAATGGTCAACATGGTAAATTCAATTCAACAAACAGTCACTGCCTTAGTGCAAGCTTACCCTTCACTTCCAACTCCTTCCTTCACTCATAGCACTGATACTAACAGCCCAGTTAAGTCTAGACCCTCTGCCCCTAAAAAACTTCGTCCTGCTCTTAATCCTACTGTTCCTCCAGAAGTGAATTTGGGCGCGGTCCCTCCTTCTTCTAGCTCGGATAAGCCTAGTCTCGATGCCTCTTCTCGGTTGCCTTTGCCGCCGCGGGGTCGCATTAAGTGAGCCCTTGGCTCGGCGTTTTTTTTTCTCTCTCCCTCCTCTCTTTTCGTTTCCGTTTCTCTCGTCGGCCCCTCGCCTTTTCGCTTTTCTCGGTTCGGGCGCCTTTCGGGTTTCTTCTTTTTTTTTTCCCTTCATGGTGGTCTCTTTAACTCACTGGAACATTCGATCGGCTCGTGCTAATCGTCATTGGTTGCTCCATTCTCTTTTCTCGTCGGCTCACATTGTCGCCCTCCAGGAAACTTGGCTGTCTGCCACGGTTCCCTTCAGCGTCCCCGGCAAAGTTTCATACCGTTCTGATCGGCCGTCTGGCAGAGGGGGAGGTTTGCTTACTTCGGTGTTCCCCTCCTTCCAGTCTCGCCTGTTGCATCTCCCCGTTCGCTCCTCGGCTACGGAAGTTCTGGTCGTGGAAGTGAAGATTTCCCCTGCGGTTTGGCTCCAAGTCGTGAACTTGTACTCCCCTCGTGGAGAGTTTGAACATTCGTGGCTGGAGCATCTCTTTGAGCTGTGTACCCCTCCGTTCGTCATCGTCGGCGACTTCAACACCTGGCACTCGTCCTGGGGCGCGTACAGGGATTCCCCCCGCAGCGACGTGCTTGCGGAATGGATTGCCGAGAACCCCATCTGCTTGCTCAATCTGGACACTCCGACCCACGTCTCCCGCCATGGGTCCTCCCTCATCGACTTGTCCCTCGTATCTATGGACCTGTCCCCTATAACTACCTGCAAGGTCCACCCGGACACCTTCGACAGCGATCACCGTCCCGTCACGCTTTCCATTTCTACCAACGGCCCTGGTGGGCAGTACGCCCACTTGCGGGTGCGCTACGACTATTGCCTGCTCCAGTCCCGGCTTAACGGCGCTCTGAAGGAGTCCCCTCCCGCTGACTACCAGGACTTCCTTCAAACATGCTCAGAAAGACTTGCTCAGGCTTCCAAATCGACCATCATCCATCCACGCAGTGGTGCTCCTTGGTGGAACAGCAAATGTAGTTTCTTTCTGGGTCAGAAGAGGAAATTTTTGAGAAAGGCGAAAACCTGGCTGTCGCCCCAGTTCTGGGCTCAGTATAAAAAGTATTCGGCTTTGCTCAAGCGGGAAATACGCTCGGCGTCCCGTCGGCATTGGAACGAGACCTGCAGGTCCGCTAGCGGTTCAGGCTCGATCTACAAGATCATAAAGGCCTTACGTAGATTCCACACCGCTTCTCCCACCTCCCACAGACTGATACTTCTGCCCGGGAACCGGTCCCCCTCGGATCGCGACATTGCAATGGCCTTTGCTGAGGCATTCTCTAGGCCTGCCCCGTCCTCCTTTATCCCCCTGGACTTCAGCCGCATCACCGACAGCCTTCACCGGCCCTTCACACTTACTGAACTCGAGTCCGCCATCCGGGCGACCTCCAATGGTTCCCCTGGCAAGGACCGCCTCTCCATTCGCCTGATTCGGAGCCTGGACGACAACGGTCGTCGGGTGCTGCTCCAGATCATTAACGACTCGTGGAACACCGGCTACATTCCCCCGTCGTGGAGAGAGTCAATTATCTTCCCGATTCCCAAGCCCGAGCGTCCCACGGACAGTCTCTCCTCCTATCGCCCTATCTCGCTTACCTCGGTTCCTGCGAAAATTACTGAACGGATGATTCTCAGTCGCCTCACGTACTGGTCCCTTCAGAACTCTCCGTTCCACGAATATCACTTTGGGTTCCTTCCCTTCAGAGATTGCACCGCTGCACTTGCGAGACTCTACGACGACTTACTCTCGCTTCGGAGGCAAAAGAAACACGTGGTCCTGGTCTCCCTGGATCTGGAAGTGGCCTACGACTCGGTCTGGCATGACGGCCTCGCCTTGAAACTTCTGACGGCTGGCCTCAACGGGCAGCTTGTACGGTGGATTTTCACCTTTATTTCGCAGAGAACTTCCCAAGTTAAGTGGGGGGAGGGTTGCTCCCCCCCCCGCCCGTGGTTGGTTGGGGTCCCGCAGGGCTGTGTTCTGTCACCCCTGTTATTTTCCTTTTACATGCGGGACATTTTTGCAGCCGTTCCCTCCAACACCTCCTGTTTGCTCTATGCCGACGACATTTTTTTGTACGCTGCCAGCACCTGCTACGACACGGCGCACAGAAACCTCCAGGAAGCGATACATCGCGTCACTCAATGGGGGTCGTACTGGAATTTGCGGGTTAGCCCCGGAAAAAGTCAGGCAATGAACTGTTCTAATAAACGTCGGAAACCGGACTATCCCTTCTCCATCAATGGACAAAGCATCCCCTGGAATACGGAGATGCGCATTCTTGGCCTCCAGTTTTCCGCTAACCTGTCGTGGACCAACCATCTCGCGCTCCTCCGGAACAAGGGGTTCGCCCGGCTTAACGCTTTCAAGGGCATTGCTAGTGTCTCTCAGGGCATCTCCACTCGGCACCTGCGTTTACTGGCCCAGGCTACAATACTTTCTCCCTGCTCGTTTGGCAGCCCCCTACACTCTTCCGCCGGGTTGTCGGCCAAAAAGAAATTGGAACCCCTGCTGAATGCGGCTCTCAGGATAGCCACAGGTCTCCCCAAATGGACCCCTCTCCTCCTGCTGCGTAGGGAAGCGAAATCTTTGCCTCTCAGTGAATCTCACGCCCTGATGAGGGATAGGTTCCTGATCCGCCACCTTGCCTTAAGCTCATTCTCCCCTCTCCAGCTTGATTCCCTCGCTTCCGCGAGCACTGGGTCTCATTTCGCATCCCAAACTCTCTCTATTCTCGACAGGCTCCAACTCTCAGTTTCTCACATTATTAAGTGGGAGCTTCCCCTCCCCTCCACGTCACTTAATCTGAAGATTTCGACGAACGATTTCCCCTTCCAGTAGACGTTTCTCGATGAGAACAGGGCCAGCCAACTTTTCCGTGCCGAGTTACCTAGGTGGAATGGCTGGCAGTTGATTGCTACTGATGCTTCCAAGACCTCTACTCGTACCAGTATCGCATATTTCGACCTGACCCTGGGGTCGGGCCGCCCTGATAGCGCAGATGGTCACAAAAGAGTCGCTGTGACGTCACAGAGGGTCCCAATTGTCACAGGACTGTCACATACTAGTCGCATTATGTTGAGTGATGTGACTCTACTGTGTGGTCACTGTGAAGTTTATTTGTGACCAGTCACCAGGTGACGTCGCCGTGAAGTCACCATGTGACTAGTATGTGATCGGTCACTAAGTGACTCCACTGTGAAGTCACCATGTGACTAGTCGGTCGCTCAGTGACTCCACTGTGAAGTCACTGTGTGACTGTTTTGTGACTACTGAATTTTTTGGACTTCAAAATGACGTCACACTGGCCGCTTTTGCGACACTGGAAACAGACTCATTGTTTCTAATATTTTGGGACAATTTTTTCGTAAAACATTTAATAAATGAATTCGAAAATAGTAATTCAATAAAATCTCGCAGTTATGTAGTAATGGAATTTAGTTTATTTCTATTAATTTTTAAATTATTTCGTTTAAACAAGACAATATTATTTATAAAAAAAATATTATTCTTAAAAATATTAGAGTTGATAGTTCTAATCACAATGGTGAAAACTAAGTATCTGTGAGTAAAATTAACACTTTCTTTCATATCCCCATGGCATATGTTTCGATAGCGTATGTAGGTTTAAATTTCGGATGGGGGGTGGGGAACTATACGGTATTTTAAACCTTATTGTTACTAGAGTAAATACAAATGTCTCAAAATTGCTGTTTTTTAATAATTGCTTTGAGTTTTCAGATGGGCCCGGGATCCCTCCCCCCCCCTTTTAAATACGTCCCTGGTATGTTTGAAAGTTCGGTAAAATCATACAAGCCGGTGCCCACCCCATGTAAACATGGCGACAGTCGCTGGAGCTTGGCGACCGCCAAGCTCCAGCGACTGTCGCCATGTTTACTAGTCATTCTAGGCAACCAGTGGTCCGTTTTTAACTAAAAAAACCTCAGTGGATTCAGCAACCTAGCTGTACAGCTATCTAAACTAGGCAACCAGTGGCCCGTTTTTAACTAAAAAAACCTCAGTGGATTCAGCAACCTAGCTGTACAGCTATCTAAACTAGGCAACCAGTGGCCCGTTTTTAACTAAAAAAACCTCAGTGGATTCAGCAACCTAGCTGTACAGCTATCTAAACTAGGCAACCAGTGGCCCGTTTTTAACTAAAAAAACCTCAGTGGATTCAGCAACCTAGTTGTACAGCTATGTAAACTACGCAACCAGTGGACCGTTTTTAACAACACCGTTACCGTTTTTAACAACGACCGTTAAAAAACAACAACAGTAAACTAAGCAACCTAGTTGTACAGCTAATGTAAACTGGGCAAACACTGGCCCGTTTTCAACTCAAAAATTCATCGGTGGATTAAACAACCTAGTTGTACACCTCTTATAAAGTCAGTATGATTAGAATAGCACGTAAATAGCACTTACGAAAACATAAACACTTCAAATATCAATTTAAAATTCACATTAAAAACCTTAAACATCGAAAGATTCGTTAAAAAAGAACACTTACCTCTATTTTTTTGGTAAATAACCGCTCAGAAATGTCCCCAACACCCACCGGCTTATAACGTACTATATTTCTAACAAACACCCACAAATTCTTTTCTTATATTAACATAACACATTTCATTCCCTTCCATCAATAACGCAAACAATTTCAAATTCCCAAACCTGACGAAACACGTATTCTTTATGGTTGCCAGTCACAACTACCACCGGCAGTTGGCGGTGCATCGCTCACTCTCGCGTCAGATTGTTCGCCAATGATTTGTAAACAAACCATTGACATGTAAACAAGGCACCGTATACGGAATATAGTCCGAAAGTTCCACTAGGAAATTTTTGTGGTAAAACTGTGGGTCTAAGTCAAAAATACTTTATTTATTTTATCTAATGCATGTTTTTCCAATTAATTTTATTTATTTTTATATGAAATCCCTTTTAGGAAAAATACAGCAAAAATATAAATCTTATCCCTCATACCTTAATATATATCAAACCCCACATGTCGCACATTACAAAATTTATTTCATAACCGAATAAAAAATTACGATAAATCATTAGTTTTTTCGATTGAATATTTAAATAAAACAGCACATTATCTCCTGAAAATAATTTATGTGGAAAAAGAAAGATTTCCAAGATTTTTAATTTATATTTATTAATTATGGTATTTTCCCTCCATTTATAAAATACTCCAGAAAAATTTTAAATTTCCAAAAGAAGCCATGCCAGAACTAGCTTTTGCAGCAATCAGTTTACTTTTAAAGCAACCTGAGTAAGGTAATCACAGCGTTGAGGTAAGATGCTGGCCTACGAAACAGCGTGTTGAGGGTTCAATACTGGACCTGAGCATTTCCTTGCCTGGAAGTTTGGTGCTGCCATCTAGTGCATGTTCTCGGTAACTCTTTTTCTCCGCATTTTTTCGCTGTCGCAAAACTGTCCCAAAGCGACTTCTCTGAAGGGTCGCAATGTGACTACTCAGCGAGAGGACATAGGGACTCAGGGGTGACTTTGCTGCGGAGTCGCGGCGACTGTTTGTAACTCTATTGTGACAGTATCGTGTGGTCGCATTTCAGTCACAGGGGACGGTTGTGCTATTAGGGCGCTCCAGAGCCATTCACACAGTCAACTCTATTTTTTCGGCAGAGGCTCTGGCCATCTGGCTGGCGCTGCAGTGTCCGCCCTCGGCGGGTAGCCTTGTGCTCTTTTCAGACAGCCTCTCTGTTCTTCTGGCACTTAAAGCGGCCAACTACAAATCCGCAGCGACGATTTTAAAAGTCCACAACGAGCTTGTGGCAAAACTAACTCTCTTCTCGAACATTCATCTTGTGTGGGTCCCGGGCCACCGTGGACTCACCGGTAACGTGGAGGCTGACCAGCTTGCCCGGTCTCACCTTGCCCCCTCTGACAGCCTCGACTGGATCTCTCCAGAAGATCTCCTCAACCAGCTCCGTAAGGAGTACTGGATGGATGACTCCACCACCTGGATCTCTAGCAAGTACGCGTTGACATTCTCCCATCTCACTAAACGCAGCTGGGAGTTGCGGAGGCTTGCCCTCCCCCGGCGGGGTGAGGTTTTACTCTCCCGTCTGCGCACCCGGACCCTGCCTACTAGAGCGGTGCTCTTTCGCTTTGGATTAGTCTCGTCTCCTCTGTGCCCTGAATGCGATGTCCTTGACACCGCCTACTGGATTGCCGCCGCTTCCGAAGCCAGCGCCGAACCCTGTTCGCTCGCCTCCACATCCATCAGCAAGACGCGTCGTTTGAAAACATCTGTGACTTAGCCGTCCATGGCAGCAGCCGCGCTCTGCACCTCGTTGCTTTTCTCCTGGCCACTGACTGTTCCTAGATTATGACTGCTTGAACTTGGATATTCAGGGGTGCAAAGCCATTCGTAGAATGCAGCTACATACCCCAGATCACCGTCAACCAACAACAACAACATTGAAACGCGCGCGACTACCTAAATAAATATTTGTTTTGTGATGTTTATATTATGTGCGTTGTTATACTATAGCGAATTTTTTAACTGGAACCGAGCGAGTTATAGGGAGATTCAGTACTGTGTGTGTATATATATATATATATATATTTATATGAGTAAACTCTTTTTCGAGTCCACACACTGAGAAAATAAATGTTTATAAAACTGAAGTAAAATTATAGCCTACCTCTCGACTTTTGTTTTTTGCAATCCTTGCAGATAGCGTATTTAGTGTTGGGCACCAAATCGAAATAATTTAGAAGAATAGACGATTGTCTTGTTAAAATGTCATCTAACGATTCTTCGTCCATAATTTCAACCACACTTGGTTATTCGACATCCATTCAGCGATGGTTAGAATTAAAAAAAAAAAAAAAAAAAACAGTTCGAAAACACTCGCGGAAACAAATGTGCCAATGAAACGACGCCTCTCATCTCATTACCAAAATAAAGATTCTAGAATGGTGTTGCGCCTGCGTGGTTTTCTTCTGAAAAGCGAAGTATCGGTTGAAAAGTATCGGTGAAAATGAATGAAAGCAATAGAAGCCGATACTTTCAGAATCGAAAACACCGATATCGATACCTAAAAAAACAGGAGGTATCGGCGCCGATACTATCGGTCAATCCCTATTGAATAGTTATCAAACTAGTTCTTTTCTTTTTAGGTAAGAAAAGGATCACTGCTTTTTTCGATAAAAAAAAAGAAAAGGTCAGAGGGGCAGACTTCATAAAATTTTTGCGGGTGCTCTAGCTCGTTTTATCGTTTCTTTTTTTTTTGGGGGGGGGGCGGCGGAGGAATTTTTGGACATTTGTTTTCTTTTTCAACAAAATTTCCATTGATGATATTTTCTCTAATAGCTTTACTTTTTGTACACACAAATGGAAGCAAAAACTTGTTGCAAAAGATAAATTAATATTTTTTAATTTAAATAAACTAGCCTGCATTACAACAAAAACCTGTGCGTCACTTCAGGGCCGCAACTAAGGAAAGAAGTGGCAAGCGGGGCATGTGCCCCGGGCACCAAAATCAGTTATGATTCTATGGCAGGGGAGGGGGCGTTAAGATTTGCCTCGTGTGTCGTGAACTCTAATTGCGGCCCAGCGTTACCTTATGGTAATCAGTGACACAATTAAGGCCAGATTCGGGAGTATTCTGAATTGGTATAAACGTTAGCATGCACATGGCACTCATTAGAGCAACCCCCTACCATGAAACCACAAGTGATTTTCGCAAGCCCCTTAGTACGGTACCGGGGGGGGGGTATATGTCCCATTTGCATTCTACTAGTTGTAGCCCAGTTAATATATACAGGGTGTCCCTAAAACACTGATCTAGGATTTAATTAAATATTGATTATAGACCTACAAAATAAATTACTAAGTTACACAAAAAAGGTACAGAATTTTATTTCGATTAAAAATTTCAGGAGATTAAGTCCCCATACAAAAAAATTCCCGATTAGTAAAATGTGGCCCATACATTTACCAGGTGTGTATAAAGTTTCAGCTTTTCTTGCTAAAAAGGCTCAGATATGTTTAAAAAAGTTCATACGGGGGATATACAATACCTATCAGAGCACAAGTATATTTTCATTTTCATTGTTTTCTTTCGTGATTTGGTGGCCGAGCGCATATGAGCTCTCAACAGGGAGACCGAAAGTGCCTGTTTCGAAAACAGGTCGTGTCCATCGACCTAGCCGTTCGGAGTTTTCCGTGGTTTTCTCCGAAACTTCGCATAAAAGCGGGTTAGGATCCTTTAAAAAGTCTTCCACAGCGGACAATTCCGGCCGCAATTCACACATTTCATTTCTTTCATGATTTGTGTGCGATTACTGAAATGCGATCATTTGACTTGATTTTTCGACTTTAAGAGCAATTGAAATATGGTTTAGGTCAGCATAAATGTATTTTAATATTTCCATGATAAAATGGTGAAATTTTGTACATCACCTGATAAATGAATGGAACGCGCTTTAGTAAAGGAGATTTCTTATTTTTTTTTTTTTTTTTTTGGAACGGCGAGGCGGGAAAAAATTCAAATTTTGTATTTATTTAGATCTAATCTTCTGAAAATTTCAATGGATCATAGAACTCCACACCTTTTTTCAAACAACTTTGCAATTTATTATACAGGGTGATCAGTTTAAAACAGTACCCATTGGCTTTTCTTATTACCCTTAAATCTTACAAATGTTGCAACTATTCTAACACCGAAGTATAATTGTTTAAACCTTCTTTAAGTGAGGGAGACAATTTCCAACACTGTTACAACTTTATTAGTGAGGTAAAACAGAAAGAGACGCACAATGTTACTTAATCCTGTGATAATTTTATTTTTAAAAAACATAATTTAATTTTTTTACATTATTATTCCTTACAGCAAATGTTGAAAATGTTCGTCACCATTTTGAATGCAAATATGAATACGTCAAAACATAGGCGTACCCACGGAGGGGACTATGGGGGCTGAAGTCCTCCCCCTCCAATGGTGGAGAATTAGATGTGAAAAGCTTTAAAAATTGAAAATTTTCACTAATGAATTAAAATATTTTCTTTCGAAAAATTGCCTTCAAATAAAGGGTTTTCCATTAAGAGTGATACAATAATAAAAAAAAAACACATAAATTATTCAGTGGGACACATTTTTAAATATTTATTTGAAAGCTTACATTATGCCATTAAGTATGAAAAATAATATCGTTCATGTGAGCACCACGACTTCTCTGTACATACCGCATTCTGCCAACCTAATTTTCCATCACTCTTTCACATAAATTGGGTGTTATTTCACGAACAACGCGTTTAATGTTGTTTTTTAATCGCTCAAATGTTATTGAATTATAAGCAAAAACTTGTGACTTAACATATCCCCAAAGAAAGAAATCGCAAGGTGTTCCATCACAAGAACTGAATAATGTCGTCCATGAATTCTTCTGAAATTTCTCTCGGTATTCACATATGAACACTGATTTTGATAAAACAATTTAATAATTTCGAAACGTTGTTCAAGCGTGTATCTTTCCATGATTAAATTGCATAGCAGATTAAACACAAATGGCACAAGAAATGTCAGAAAAGAATACGCAGTGTTGCCATTCTAACCATTTAAAATTGTATCATCCCTATAGAAAAACTCTTTACATTTTAAAATATATTTTTTTTTTTTATGAAGAAAGGTTAGTTTTTAAATAAATACTTACAGTCGGTGTAGATGTGTAGGAAATACAGTTAAATTCGGTTACAACATCACTGAATAGATGAGATAGTTATTTATGTCTCTATAACGACTTATGTTGATAGTGGGTTTGTAGTTTATGGTAAAGTAGTACAGAATATTTTGACGTTATTAGAGATTTATAACTGTATTCGAGGTCTCTATAACCGAGTTCAGCAGCATTTGTAACTCTAGCCTCCCCCAAACTAAAATCGTGGGTGCGTCACTGCAAAATAAGTTTTTTGACACACTTCGCAACATTGTTGGTGTTATTCACGGAATTTATTCAGTTATGGTTTGTTTTAATTCATCGATGCATGCAAGACTGGGAAACACTATCGTTAAGATACGCCCCCCCCCTTCCCCCGTACACACACAACAAAAATCTAACGGGGTGGGAATAATTAATAATAGAATGATAATGTAAAATGTTTGAATTAAATTAAGTTTTCATAAAATAAAATTATCAATGGATAAAGTAACATTATCCAACTCCATTTTTTTCTTTTTCACCTCACCAATAAAGTTGGAATTTGTGTCCCACACTTAACCCTTTGAGGCGCAACCCTTTCCCAATGCTGTAAAAAAGGGCAGCCGTTGCCATCGCTCGAGTTAAGTACCAGCAAGATGGCGGAAGATCGAAACGTTCATCGCGTGCCACAGATCTAGAGACCCTTTTTTGACGCAGCCGGCTGTGCGCGCACAGCCACCTTCATAAACTACTTACTGCACAGAGAAGAAAACTACTAAAACTAAATGCGTATGAGTGAGAACATTCCTGTGTAAAAAGCAAATTTTATTTCATGCAAGGACCGCATAAAATATGGATTCCTACAGAGTATTTTAAAATAGGTTTTTTTGTTTCTTTGGCCCCTTTACATAAAGTATGATCGAGATGAAACACCAGAGAAACACAAAATAATTATATACAGGAATTTCTGAATTTATGTGTTACTGAATATACTCTTGACTAATGAGAGTTAAAAACACAATAACGGAAATAATATATGCTGGTATGCAGATACAACAATAACCCCTCGTTATATTGCGCCTCGATATATCGCGCTTTTTCTATGTCTCCCAATTTTTTCTGTACTCTTTTGCTTTGTTACTTTACTTGAGAAGCACTCAGTACATTTGAAAAATAAATCTTCTATCACGTAAGTTAGGTAGAATTAATTAATTTTCGTTCCATTGTTGAAAAGCAGGATATGAGAGAAAAATCAAATCAAATGACCCTGGATCACTTTTTCAGGAGGAAATGAAATGTATATTTGTGCATAAAATAAAAATTAGAAATTAAACTTCTACTTTCACAGTTTAAGAGCATATCTTTTATTACATTACATATACTATTAATTTTATTATATTTAAAAAGCATATGTTCATAAAAGTAAAGTTTTATCATATCACCCCTCCCCCCTCTCCGCCTGTTATATCGCGCCCTCGGATATATCGCGCATTCTTCTTGTCTCCCGACAAGCGCGATATAACGAGGGGTTACTGCATTAGACATTTCTATTTACAACGTAGAATGTATCTACAAAAATGTAAAGTTAATTTTCTAAATACTTAAATCATTACATAGTGATTAATAAGTCAAAAGTTACCAGAGATTGCTGTTCTTCCTATTTTTTGCGATTGTATTAAACCTTCAAAACCTAATAAGCAAAATAAATCATGCTGTTATAATGGACAAACAGTTACAAACAAGTTAGATAAATCATGCCAATGCATTTCATCTTTTTTTTTGTAAAAATAAAAAGGACTTTTCAACACAGCCTTATATACTCGTATGCTACTGTGTAACAAGTTACAGTCAAACCTCGACACAACGATACTTAAGGGATCCAATAAAATTGTCGTTCTAGGAGGATGTATCGTTATATCGAGGAGAGATTATACTGTACGGAATATCTGAGGGATCGCAAATTTTTATCGTTATAGAGAGATTTATCGTTGCATCAGATACCGTTATAGCGAGGTTTTACTGTATTTGGTTATAAGTATATGATGGCTGAGATTTCTTTTCTGCTTTCTAGCTTTGGTCTGTGAATACTAGATGAATACTAGGTAGTCCCGCACTGTTTTTCGTTTCGCAGGATTGCGCCTATTGTTGCGTCCACTTGTCCACTACTAACCCCACAAAAATTGTTTTCGATGTATAAAATTAGAGGCAGTAGATGTAAGTATGTCTTCCAATACCTAGGGAATGCAATGCCGCACTGTTTTTCATTTCGCGGGATTTCGGGATTGAGATTTGTTGATCCCGCGGGATCCCTAAGTCTTCCGGTGTTTAAATTTCATTCAAATGAACACTAATTTTAATAGAGAAAATTACTTTCTGGAGTGTCCCCCGTAGAGGCTACCTGTAGCTTTAAAGCTGCCCTGCTGCTAAGCTGGCCTCACACGGTTTTAAATTAAATTAAATAGAGAAAAGTAGGAAAGCGTAAGATTGTAAGCACTATCAAGTTCCATACGTTATTTTATTTGATAGTTAATACACTGGATTTTTGGTAAGTTTTCTCCAGATGTAACGTGAATGAGCATTAGAACCCCTTAGAAAGTTCTATCAAGGCACCCCCATCCTTGGCAGATCGCCTAAGCGTAGCGTTGCCATAATCACACACAAACACAATTGATAATTAATACAATACCTTATATACGAGTATATATATGAAAATTATAGTCACAATATAATCTTCCCGCGGAATTGCATTCCCTAGTGAATACCAGACTGTGGTCCAGTCTAGCATAATTGAAGTATCAGGCTCCAAGGGTGCATCAAAGATTAATGTCAGGAAGCTACAATGGGCATATAAGAATAAGAGGAATCCTTGCTGTCTCATCTTAAAATTAATCCTTAACGGCCATAAAAGTGTCTATTTTTTAATTCGAAAAAATTATATAAAAATAAGCACATGTACAATATATGTATTCATTTTAAGGCTTTGGACATTTTTTAGCGCGGAATTTAAAAAAAAAAAGTTCAATTTCTAGGAAAAGCCAACATTTAGGGTTTTTATGACTGAATATGTGTTTCCTAGTAAGCAGGGAATTATCAAAAATATATGTTTTAAACACTACAGGAGAATTTTATCAAACTTACTTCATAAAAGAAAAAAATAGTTGTAAAGTTTTCTTTGAACATAAGTAAAAAATGTGAGCTAAGATTGCACAAGGCGTATCACGCATATACGTATTTGAGTACAGCTACCATCTATTTAAAAATGAACTATCTCCTAATTAAGTTAAAAATAGCCTGGTATTGTCATCTGTTGCGTAAGATGAGAATCTTACGCAACAGATGACAATACCAGGAGTGGAGGAACGGAGATATACTATAGGAGTGGACACTCTCCATAGCTGTAATGTTAAAATTTTGGTACCCCAAATAAATTTCTATTATGTAAACATTGGAAATCTAGTGACGTGCAGCGATCCTAGCGGCAAAAGAATAAAGCATTTCCCGTGCTGATTGAAAACTCATTTTACTTGTTTCTAATTTTCCGACCTAGCATGTGAACGAGATTATTAACGCGAGCACTAAATTTAAAATATTTCTTTCGCTTTTGCTTACGGTTGCCTTAGTAACAAATGAATAAAAAAAGATTAAAAAAATGTTCTATCTTAAGATTATTAAAATATTGAGTTTATATTTGTGAACGAGTGTGTATATCGTGGCTCACAGAAAAGAAGTTGTCGTCTGCCGCGGTATATATTTATATTAGAAAATGGTGCGAGTTCTTAATGTAACATGAATTTAACATTTTAACATGAGTTTTTTAGCGGCAATTTAAAGCTGTGTTAAAATTTGTCACAGCATGAAATAAATGTAAATACTGCTTGTTTGAGTGTGATTCATTATAAATAAACACTTTTTAAATATTCCATTCACACATACAACATTTTTCTAAATTTACTACTATTTCTTAAAATACAGCTTTTGGGCAAAATAATAACACGACATTACATACATAATATTACTTAGCTTCGAATTATTGCCTATATTAATTATGAAATAGTATTCTAAGACAATTAGGTAATTAAAACACACCTGAAGCCAGAAATTATTATATATCACGTTCAGAAGTCAATGTATTTCATATTTTTTTGAAGTTCCGCTAAGTCAACGATCTCCATTTAATTCGCCTCGATGGAAAAATAAACAACCTGGATGCGTAGAAGCAGGAGATGCGCAGTTACCCAGTGTGCGTAGCGCCATCTGTTTGCAACAACAGCGTTATCCGGGGCCATCGCTAAGCAACGGGCCTGCTTATGAGTTGCCATCCCTAAAAATGAGTTTATCATTTAGGCCTGTTTCCCCCAGTCACAGTATTCTATTTTATTATTCTAAGTATTATGAATGTTATATTATTTTAAAACAATTTTTTTGTACTTTTGTCGTACTAAAGAACTTTAGATGTAGGTAATCGTTTTGTGAATCTTGCGCCATTTTCTTTCATGAAAATTTATCCTAAAATTCGAACATTTTGCTCTGAATGTAAAGGTAAGTGAACGCTTATAATGTATTTAGAAATTCTAAAAATATGTATGTAAATCATGTTTAGTGAATAATTACTCATGTGTTATTTATAAATAAATTATTTTAATCAGAAATCGTATTACTTGAGTAGTTTTTATTCTTGTAAATAAGCATGACGTTGTGATATTATTTAAACAATTTAATTTTGCCAGTTGAAAATGTTATTTATCAGTTATATATGCCTTGATTATGTGATTAAGACTTACATCTGGTACAGTGTCTGTGCTTACTGTGCAGAAATACAGTAAATTATAAATTATTGATTTTTGCCCGTTTATACAGAAACTTCAAATGTAGTTAATATTTTGTACAAGCGTTCATTATGCTTGCTCAATTCCTAAGTTCGATTGAGAAAGCGACAAAAGAATAATATATACTACCCCAGACAGCACAAACTTGTCCAGAACATGTCCATATGATATCATGGACAAGTTCGGGACACAACTGACATCCCCAAATTTGTCTATATCTTGTCCATAATACGCCCCAAACTTGTCCATATGGCACAATACGGCGTCCATAATGATATCCTCTGGACAAAATATAGACATCCATATGGACATGTTATAGACATCCAGAACTTATCTATATGGACATGTTATGGACAACTAGAATATGCCCATAAAAAGACATTCTGTGGATATTTATCTCATATCCACAGTTTATTTTTATGCTATGGATAAGTTACTACCATAAAGGAACAGAAGTATCTGTTTCATCAGTAATTTCTGAAATGGAGCTATTACAAAACTGCTTGTGGGATCACACATATTTGAATCTTCAAAAATATTTTCATCGATCCTATTTTCAAATTCATTATGAAAATAATTATAATCGTGCGCATTAATAGCCTTCGATTCAATATCATTCACATTACATTCAGCTTCAATCAGGAATAATTCATCATTAACTTCTTGTTCAACATTTCGCCATTCCTGACGAGTCGATTCAATTTTTTTTATTAAAGTACATATTATGTCAAAAAGTTGTACATTACCTCGTATTGTAAAGAACAGAACAGTGATATAGGCAAGCAAAATGCAAGAAGTGCGCATAAAAATGTTATAATTGTCTAACAAGGAAACTTCAAATATGTGGGTACTATCTACCACAACCACCACAGATTATTAAAAACAACGTGTATACAAAAATGCTACTGCGCATGATCAAACAAACTAAGCCAATCAGAGTTTGTCGCCGATAGATTTTCCCATTTATGTCATAAAATAGACATGATTGGGGTGTTTAGATGTCCAATTCATGTCATATTACAGACATAATATGGGTTTTCCCGTTTTTGTCGTAATAAGACTTAATTGGGGTGTTACATGTCCCAATCATGTCTTATTCTAGACATATTATGGATTTTCCCAAAGATGTCGCTAAAATGATGTCCAGGAGATATCTTATCATAGACGTAGACATGTTTTGGACAAGTTTGTCCAGATATGGACATAAATTGGGCAAGTGTGCTGTCTGGGACATGAAATGTCTTTATTAAAGAATAATTAATTCAGGGATCACGCTGTAGAGCGTATTTTATCAATTTTCTCCAATATACAGGATATCCCGAAAACACTGAAATGCGCTTTAATAATCATTTGTTAAAGATTAATGTTGAATTGTTTAAAATAACGTAGGAAATACGACTACGTTCATGAAATATTCATTATAAAAATGCCTTTCTCATTTGTGTATTTAGTTATTTTAAAGTATATTAAATATCCACTTGTGAAACTAAAATAAGCAATCGTGAATCATGAGAGTAAGCGCTACTTTGTTTTTCCTTCAAATTATATGCATCTATTTTCTTTATTTCAATATGTATCATAGCAAACAAATTAATCATGACGTAATTCAAAAACTTTGTAAAAAACACACATAAGAAGTAAAAGGAAAGAGGATACGCGTTTCGTTCAAAAATTGTTTTGAACTTCTTCAGTCCAAGCCCTTCGACGTAAAGAACACAGGGAACTGAAAAGAGAAAAGTTTTTTTTTTTTTTTTTTTTCTCTCTCTTTTCAGTTCCCTGTGTTCTTTACGTCGAAGGGCTTGGACTGAAGAAGTTCAAAACAATTTTTGAACGAAACGCGTATCCTCTTCCCTTTTACTTCTTATGTGTGTTTTTTACAAAGTTTTTGAATTACGTTATCGTTTAACACCAGTATTTTGAGTGTTTTTTCTGAAATTAATCATGAGTTCGTACTTGAATTAGTAACACAATTACTACTTAAAACTACATTAAATAACGTTTGAAAGCACTGGGAAGCTTAAGAAATGCCTGATGTATACGTGAAAACTCGAACACCCGTAGGCCTCTTTGGATGGCTCATCAAAATACACGCGCAGGCCCGTTACTAATTGCGAAGGCCCCGCGTTATCCAACTTTCTAAGAGAAGTGTCCCCTCCTATACATTTAGCTTCGTGGATGAGATATATTAAAAAAAAAAAATCTGTGCATAAGAATGGAAATGCTCGTCTTTCTGGAGCATAACATTTGAAAACTATTGCCTGACTATATCACGGGCGCGAGAAATAGGAGAAAGCTTAGCCGAGGAATTTCACGGGAGAGAGGTTTAATGGGTTAATAGGAATCTCACAAACCACTTTCTTCACATTCATGTCAAAATCATGGGAGACTACTCATTAATATTTTTCGCTAGATTGTAAAACAAGTATGATAAATCATGCCAAATGAAATAATTACAAAACACTTTTTTACAAGTCTTTCATGCACCAAATTTGGCGATATATCGTCGATAAACATGATAAGATTTTGCAAATAACTTTGAAAAAGTTGTTTATCCTAAGAAATGCTTTTTTTTTTTTGCGCAAAAGAATTTTAAGTGTCATTTCCATGCTTTAAATGAAGAGAAGCTGTTATAAAATTCTTTCAATTCTTGGAAAGTGCTAAAAATGACAAACTAATAGATTAAATATGTAGACACTAAACATTTCTTAATGCTAATATTTCTTTTATTATCACGCATTTTTGACACGAGCACGATTAATTATATTGAGAGTGTAATACAAATTCACTGGTGGCAACGTATAAGCGATGGTATTTAAAAAAATAAGAAAATCATTAGAAAAAGAAAAGTACGTAGTGTGTTGTATAAAATTCAAGTTACGGTATATGTATGAATTAGTTCAAGTTAACGCTGTACGTTATGTTAGAAATAAATGTTTTGTTTTGTCTTTAATACGTTTACGTTAGTGTGTTGAGCTAACAATTCAGAAGTGGGATAAACTAATCCAGATTTTACGATAAGATAAGTTACGATAAGAAAATAGTATAAGTTCTATTTTTTTCAAGTGTACGTTTAAATACGAATTCGTTTT
>JAWZYV010018150.1:0-49457 GCA_038373885.1 Cheiracanthium punctorium
TACCCTTATCTGAAAAATATGTCACAATCTGAAAAAAATTACAAGTACCCTTATTTGAAAAAAAGGAAAAAAAATCTTATCAATCCTTGGAACATCCGGTCTTAGCATCCGCTCCCCACATCCGTTCCGACCACGCCCCCCTTCCCCGCTCGACCTAGGGAACGCACTTGTATGGCTGCGCGCGATTAACATGGCTGCGCATGGGCAGAACTCTTATTTATCTACTACTAAGAGGTCTTCAAAATCACTTATCACTTTCTCCGCAGCCCTTCTCTGTTCGGCCGTTAACTCCACGTCTTGTATTAATTCCTTCGTCAGGCACTCGGAAGATTTAGCTGTCGTTTGGCTGATGTTCTTATTAATGCAGGTAACAGGAGTGCATGTCGCCAACACTTCATTTTTCTTTATCACCTTCGACTTGTCCGTCACATTTGCTATTCTAACTGGAATTTCTGTTCTCGACAAGTCCACAAGTGTTGCTCCCACACGTACTCCTCTGGCGGAATCACTATTGTTTGGGTGTTCGATTAATCCTAGCCGGAATTTATTGCTTTCTTTAACTGTTCCAGGAATTATAGAATCAGTTCTTGGAGGAAGAGTGATATCAGTCTGGGCTATTATTTGCTGAATAGGTAATACTGCTTCATTTTTATGTCGAACGCAGCTATTTCTTCTGAGTCTGAACGAAGCTCATTATTCTTAAAGTCCAAGTTAAATTTGTGTGATTTTAAAAAGTCCAATCCGAGAATAAAAGAGTCCGTAATATTGGCGACATATACCACATGGTCATATCTGGCATTTCCAAAAGTGATTTCAACTTTTGCTTTTCCGCCCACTTCGATCTTGTCACCTGTCACAGTCTGGAGGGTCAGCTAGGGCGGAGTCCAAATAGTCTTCAAATTTAATTTCTTGGCCAGATCTGTCCTTATGATGGTTACATTTGCTCCAGTATCATTCACCATGTGGTATGGGGAACCATTAACGTATCCGAGTACAAATAGTCCATCACTGCCGCCATTCACTGATGAAATCTGCAAGACTTTTAGGTGGGTCTTTTGACTATCTGGCAACCTCCGCCCCGCGAGATGACCACCTCCTAGTTTCCCTCCTTCATATTCTTAGAGTTCTCTTGCTGGTCATGAGACTTTCGACCAAAATACTTTTGTACATGCCTTCGACGGCACACTTCCAGCATTTTACTTTCTTTGGGCCATCTCCCGTTCTATCGGATCTTAATTTTCGTTCTATGAGATCTTCAATTCTCTTCAACCTGTTCTCGACGCTCTCTGTGTCTTTGTCAGCTCCCTCTTGGACCGTGACCGCTCTAAATCCTAGTAGCAATGGGTGATTGGCATTTCCGATGGGCGATGAACGAATGCATGGGCGATGAACGAATGGGGCGATGAACGAATTGCATAGCTTCTCATCGCTCACCCAAATGCAATGCTTGGCCCAGCTACAAAAATTCCATCTAAAAACGATGATTGGGATGTGCACTGAAAAAATTCATCGGTCCAGTATGCAAATTTGTCTCCTAATACGGTGCTTGGTATTTGCTGCGAGCAGATTGCTTGGCCCATCTGCCTGAATTTGATTGTTAATAAACTGAACTCAAGCAAGTGCGCGGCCCGAGAGTTGTATGAAGCAGATTTCGCCAATGAAACTCTACACATGACAGTTTGGGCTGAGTTTTTGCAGTCGAGAGTAGCAGCAAAGATGGCTGTCCGTCGTTCGTCGCATGTTCGTCTTTAAGTGGTTATTGAATTTTGCGTGGTGTAGTGAGTATCCTTAAATTCTTTTTTGACATTATTTTACTGTATTGTATTTACAATGTACAATAATTTAGTTATAAATGACTAAATATACGTTTCCCTTAAAAGAGCTCTTTACGAATTAATTCACGAAACTTAGCTATCTTTGTCACAGGTTATTTCGGCTTATATTCTTAATCCAGCTTATTTCGAAAAAATGAAATTATATTTAGGAATGTTATTTTTCTAAACTATTCAGGTGTATGGTGCCTGAAAACTTAACCCAAATCGAATAGGTGAAATAAATCTGAAAAATTTATTCGCCGGAATGTGTGGCGATCTTGGAGATGTATAACTCCATGGTGACGATAATGTATTTTCGCATGAGAAATAACAAGGTTTGGTCTATTTGACCGTAATCATTATGTTTACTTTAAGCTATATTAAAAATTCTGTCGGGGTTTAAAGTAGAAGATATGTTAAATCTCGACGATCCGATCGCTAAGTTATCCTGTATAATTTGTATTTATGGAGCACAGTACTAAAACCCGCATTGTTTATTGAATATAGATGACATTGTTAGTTGAATATATATTGGTTGATGACAGTATACAATATTGAAAATAGTAAAAATCAGATTCCAAAGTCTTAAACTATAATTTAACAAATGTTTATATAATTTGTGCATAGTATACTTAATGTGATGATTTATTTTTTCCTTCAATACGGGACATCTACTACTTTTTTGGCAATAGTGTATTTATTTTCTTTAAAAAACTGGAACATCAACTGTGTATTCAAAACGGGACATCTACTGTTTTTAAGGTAATAGTGTAGGGAGACTGAATTTACAAGTCTGGGTATCTTTTAGTTGTTAAGAAAACACTCTAAAAACCTTGTGTTAATGTTAATAGCAAAATAAAAAGAAAAAAACACTTTGCTAAAACACACATATGCTATAAAAAAAATAGTGCAAGACATATGCTTCAGGTGATACAAGTAGTAGGCCCGAGAGGCGTGCGGGGCCCCAGGCGAAGAGCAAGAGCGGGGCGTCTTTTCTATCATGTCTTGTGTAAGTTACTACTAGCACTGCTAGTACGTTAAGTATAAGTTTTATTTATAGGCTTTTTTCGGGATATATCACAACCATCTACCAAGTTTGGTCATGTGATAGCAAAAAAATGCCCCAGGAACGGGGCTTCTTTAAGCGTGGGGCCTTAGGCAATCACCTACATTTGCCCCCCCCCCTTGGGTCGGCCCTGTAGGCCCTTGTTCAACTTCAAAAATACTATCCGACACAAGGCTGGAACGTCGGAAAGTGAGAAATGTAAACAAAAAAGCACACAGAAAAAAGAAGTTGTCATTCGGAAGGAAAAAAAATTGGAAAACCAGAGTGAAAAGGGAAAATAAAGTGGAGATCAGGTGAGGAATAAGCAAAAGAGGAACATGACTTTAAAAATTAAATAAATTGAAATAGTTGACAAAAAAACATTAAAGGAACAAACACAAAAACTATACATCCAAAAACCATACAACAAACTGACATTTTCCTTGCGTCTCGAGAAGGGAGGGAGGTCAGGTCTTTTTTTTGTTTTTTTTACAGACACTGCCATTGGATGATTTTAGATTTTTAGGGCCTTTATTGAAATCATTACTGTGGGTTGCTCTTTTCTAAAAGTGGGACATTACGGTGTCCCAAAGCTGTTCTTGGGGACAACAGGACTGTCCCGTTCGAAACGGGACACAAAGTGTGATTTCCAGGATCTGGAACCGGTTTTTGGCGACTGGAAGTGCAGGCCGAAGACAAAGGCAAGGTCGTAGACGGGCAACAACGCCCAATGAAGATCGTTATTTAGTGTTAACCCATTTATGCCTAGCGTCCCTTTTTTGGGACGGCATTATCGTTATCACTCGAAAACGTTATTTATTTTTCCTAGCCTTTATTCGCGAGTATTGAACCTCAATTCCACAAAATATTTTAATATGGCAAGTAGGATGTTGACATTTCAATTTTTATACATAACGATTTTAAATGAAATCATTCCTTGTTCAAAAAGTTGACATCAGAAATTTATCAATTACTTCTGGTGTTAGCAAAAATCGAAGAAAGTCGCAAAAATATCCAGGCACGAATGGGTTAACGGCTCGAAGACATCGGAATATGAACGCTACTCTTCTCCAACAACACCTTCGCTCGGCTACTGGCACCACGCTTTCAACTCAGACTGTCCGAAACCGGCTCCATGGTGTAGGTCTGTATGCTCGCCGACCGATGGTATGTGTTAGACTAACATCAAGGCATCGTCATGACCGCAGGAAGTGGGCAACAGAGCATGTGAACTGGAGGAGAAATGGTCTTTTTTCTGACGAGTCCTGTTTTTCAGTTCATACTGATAATAGGCGTATTTTCATCTGGAGGGACCGTGGCAGTAGGAATAATCCTGCGTTCGTGCACGAAAGTGTCAGCTTTGGTGGTGGAGGAGTGTTGGTGTATGGTGGCATCCCCATTGACGGGCGCACAGACCTCTACATCATTCGAGATGGACCTCTGACTGGTCGCCGATATAGGGATGAGATCCTCAGACCTATTGTAGTCCCTTACGCTGCAGCAATCGGAGATGACTTCATTTTAATGGGCGATAACTGCAGGCCACATAATGCTAACCGGGTGGAGGATTTCCTTTTCGAGGAAGGAATCGTACGAATGGAAGGGCCAGCGTGTTCTCCAGACATGAATCCAATAGAGCACGTTTGGGAAGCTCTAGGAAGACGAGTGCCTGGCCGCCAACCACCCCAACAAACTCTCCAAGAACTGGAAACAGCTCTTCTGGAAGAGTGGTACAGAATACCCCAACTCGTGATTAATAGCCTCATTGACTCCATGCCTCAAAGGTGTTCAACGTTGCTGGCCGTCCGTGGAAACCATACCCCCAACTGAAAATGATTTCCTTTGAAGAAAACACCTTTTCTTATTCTTTTTTTCTCATATGCACAAATTCTGTTTTTTCCTTTTCTACACAAATGCGCAATAAAATGCATTTTTTTTCTGTCAAACATGTGTAATTTATTCTCATATAACCTACTACGTCTGTCGACCATGTATCAATCAGCTAAAAAGTTTCCCAGCCACAAGATCCACCTAAAACCGCAATATCCTTTAATTGTATTTTTTTTACTCCTTTACCTTTAATTGTATTTTATTTTTGTCAACGACCTGACGCAAGCGCAGATAGAGTAGTCGTGGCTGGATTTGGTAAAGAGGATGGAAGCGAGCCGAGCGGGCTCAGTTCTGAAGACGGCAGCGGTTTAGCTGCCAAAAGCGCTAAAACGGTTCGTGATTTTAAACTTTTACGGAGATTTTAATGTTTTTAACTATATCCTTTAATTGTTTTGAGCAGTGTAGATTACCAATTTATTGAATGTAACCAATGTATTAAATGTAATGCAGCATTGAAATTTATCACAAAATGGTATTGGTATTTTACATGTGGGGAAACTTACAAGCCATGGAAGATTTTAAGGACAGTCCTAATTTTTTATGCAGATAGATAATTTAGAATTTTAATGTTATAACAGCAAGAATAATGTTTTGAACATATTAGATATGTAATAAAATTACTTTTCCACTCTCTTTTGTGTTTCTAGACAACATGCTTGATAAAAAAAAATGTGTAAATGTTTACAATATTTCTTAAAAGTTAATATTATAATATTTAACAATGTGTGCAATTTTGAAGAAATCGATTTGTATTTTTACTACAGTCAATATTTGTAGTAGATTAATAGTAATAATCAATAACAATCAATCAATATTTGTAATTGTATTAAATAAATTAATATATGTAATTTGCATATATTTCAAATTGCAATGTTTAAGGTTTTTGACGTGACAGTTTAAACCATGGTTAAAACCGTCAAAAACTTGCCAACCCTGCTATTTTGTGGATAATGAGAAGCTGACTAATTCCATGCAAGGAAAAGATTTTCAATAGTAATAAAAAGAAAAGAGAAAAAAAAAAACTATGCGATTTTTCAGTGTCATTTTTTAAATGTGATTATAAAGTGTTTATGTTGCAATATAAAATGCATTGTTATTATATGTATTTTTTAACTTGGGTTAATGTGTTTATAAAAAGGAGTTCTTGCTGCACTAAATAATACAGAATAACAAAACAGTTTTTGTTTTTACTCAGATTTTTGAGTGATTTATCCAAATTTTGTTGACTGTCATGCAAAGAAATATGCACAATGCAGTTTTATTATTTCTTCAATTCTTTGCTTATTATTTCTCTAAAACCCATTATTTTTCAAGATAAGGAGCCTTTGTAACCTACTTTAATCAGACTTCAGTGCAATCCCTGAAACAATCATAAACGCATACTAGAAACTACCTTAGAATATAAATATTATTTAAAAACTGCAGACTTAAAGTAACGTATGTACCTGTACTGTTGATTTTTGTTACATGGTTTGAACTTCTAGATCAGGGGTTTCCAACTGGTGGCCCTCTATATCTTTTTGTGTGGCCCGCGAAGCTTTCTGGGAAAATAATTTGCAATATCAAATTAGATGATCTGATTTAAGGAAAAGAAGCTTTTGTGAAAATCCATGTCATATTAAACACTTTTCCTTTGTGAATAAATTTGATTTTCCTCGGTTTCCCTTCCTTAGGAGTTGCAGCAGACAGACCCCCACTCTTACTGAATATTTTGTGTTTTTATGTTAATTTTTCCATTTTTGTAATTTTAAAGTTTTCCTTTAAATTTTAATCATTTTGCTTTTTCATATGGTCTGGTAGTTAGCACACCACTCTCTCTTATGGGATTGAGTTTGACCCCGACTTGGGTTCGGTTATTTATTCCTCTGTCTCACTGTAGATGCTAATGTTCAAAATTATCCTTTTTTTAATCGTAATTTAATTCTTGTTTTTGCTTATTATGGTGGAAGTTAGCCAGTTTTTGATCAATGTCTTTAATCTCCTGAAAACCTAAAATAAATCGACTTACAACCAGATTACGTTGCGGCCCTACTAGACAGGTGTATTCAATTGTGGCCCGCAACCCAGGGTTAGAAATAGCAGGGATGCCTCTTTACTGCTGATCGGCAGACATCCGCTTTACTTATTTATTATTTTTTCACTAGCCTTTTAAATATTCAGCAGAATTTTAAAAATTCCACTGGATTTCGACTTTTTTTTCAGCAGTAATTAAGTATTAATTTCCAGCATCTCGATTTCAATCTTTTCCCATCCCTCTTGAACATTAATATTTTTCTTTTAGCATTTCTTTATTTAAATCTCCAATGCTGTAAAAATAAAAATTAACTTCCATTTGAAATTTGAATTAATTTTACCAAAGAAACCAGTAAAGGAAAAACTACGTAAATAAGGACAGGTTCAGATATGAATAAAAATAGTGTAAAATAATTAAAGTAAAAGTTGAAACAAAGAATATTTTCTCAATGAAATATATATATATATATTTGAAATCAAACTAAAAATGATCTTAACATTAAAAAAAAAATTCTGCATACATTACATACTTTTTTGAAATTGCTTTTCACTGTGTAATATAATTATTTTGTTATAATTCCTTCATTTTCTTTATTTGTTTGGGATTTCCTCTTTTTCCACTATTTTTTTATTCACACATGTTTCCCTCTTTTTTGATATTTTATGAGTTGCATCACTGAAATAAGTGGTCGTATTTTGCACCCAGAAATTTAAGCTTGACGGACATGAAATAATACCTGGTTGTCATTTTTGACGCCTAACTTAAAAGGACGGGGGGGAGTGGAAAAGTAATGTAGGAAGGTAAAAAAAGCACACTTTCTCACTAGAAGGCTTTTTTTTTTGGTCAGGGGGGGGGGGGCTTTCCCCTTCTTCAATCTCTAAATGGGGTTAATATTCTTATATTACTTTAGCCGGAAACATGAGCGGTTAAATGATTGCCTTTGTACTTAAAAATATATATACATAACACAGTAATATTGCTTGATTGGAGATCTAATTAAATTGTAATTTTAATCGGCTATTTTTATACAGGACAAAATTTTACTTTAAGCATTTTTTCAAATGCTTTTCCTTTTTAGTTTAAAAAAGAAAGAAAGAAAAAATTAATTAAAATTTTAAGCAATTAATAAATCAAATGAAATTTAATAACTTGTTGAACACAAGTTGACAAAAATACTAGTGTATCAGTTAATATTGATAATTGATAATGCTTACTTTCAATACCATGTATTTATATTATTTTATTACTGTCATTACTAATTACTTTAAAATAGGAAAACTTCAGTAAGCTTTTAAATACATAAAGATATATCCAATTTAAATCTTTTAATTTTTGATGAAATCTTTAGACTTAAAAGGGAAAATTCACAAAATAAACTTTAAATTTAAGTTATCACAGTTAGTCAGATATTTTTACTGCCTCTACAAGTGTGTTTTATGCATTAAAAATCAAATATACTCTTTAAAATTTCAACTAAGCATATTTTCATGCTCTGTAATTTAAATAAAATTTGACATATATTTATTGTCTAAATTGAAGTCTGAACAATTACAAAAGCATTTTGTCACACCGCATGTCAGAGGAAGCCTCTCAAATTTCTGAGAAAAACTTTCATTTTTTTCCTATTTTAATTTCAACGATATTTTGTCGTGGAATATGTGTAGTAGGAGATGGAAAGAATTTTAATATGTAACAAATGATGAATAAATGGAAATTTATTTATTTTTTAAAACCAATTAACTTCGATTTAGCTTTTGTCCGCCTCGTTCGTAATTTTCATATCTGTTTTTATTTTTGATTCTTTAAACTTATATTTTACTCCTCTAAAATTAAATTCACTTCTCCTAAATAAATCAATTAGTATTTTCCCTCCTTGACAATATTTCTAGCAATATCTCTGCACTTAGTATTAATGTATATATTTACTAAGAAACTTTAATCAGTATTCATACTTGGCTATGATTTAATATTTGAATGACTACAAAATTATGCCTAAGTAGATCATTTTGGCAACTAAGATAAAATAGCTGCATGCCATTGGCACCTCACTTTAACGTCTTAATTTCTAACCCTGCCGCAACCTTTTGTAAGTTGGAAACCCCCTGTTCTAGATCATCAAAATATGCATGCATTAAGGTTTTAAGCATTTCAATTATATGCCTATTATAGTGTAACTGGCACATTTAATTGATAGCGAGTGATTAGTAAGGTTGTAAATAATGGCTTCTGATGTCTATAGGTTAATAGGCAGACTGTTAAGATTTTCTGCTTGCCCCTGCTGCCAAAATTTATTCTAACATTCTTTGCACGATGCAAAATTAATATATTAAGCTAATTTTTAGGAAACACTAAATGCATCTCTTACTATGTTAGAATCTGAAAAAGTCTTTTGTATAAGTGCTTTATTCGTTGTCAAATTTAGAACACTTATTTATTTGTATTAGGTTTTTTTCTTTTCCTGTAGCAGCTGCCTAAGAAATAATAACAAATCTGTTATGACTATCAATTTCTCTGTAAGTTATTGATTTAATTATCAAGTAAGATTATTCAGATGAAACTTCATAGTGCATAGTACTTCCATACTTCTTTTTACTGTTGGAGGTTTTGAAATGAATTCTAAGATGAATAAAATGGTAGTTCTGCGATCCTGTAAATTTATATTAGTATATGATATGATAGCTTGATTAATTGATGAATTGTTTTGTGCTGCTTATGAAAACTGTATTTGTGTTAGGTTTTAGTTGTGTTAGGTTTTTATCTCCATTTGGCCACCCTTCCAAGCCCTTTCCTTCTGTGTCCTTTCTAAGTGCTTAACCTTTTAGCCAAGCCAATGAGACAGCTCTTACACAAACTGTTTCTGCGAGTGGTTCTGAATGTCTGTGCATGAGCACATTCATGGAGAAATTCAAGGGTAAATAAGTTACTTTTTTTTCATCAAACGACTGAATTCACAAAATAAATAAATATTGACTTAATGCATTGTTGCACTAATTTGTTTATGTACAGCCGTTAGAATTATATTGTACATTTAAAATATTTTAAGTCCCTATCACACTTCCTGATCTTTAATTCAAGCAACACTTTTGTTCGACTGTTTTCCAGAAGAGTTAGGTGAAAAGACTTGTGTGATATATGTTCAACATCCGCCACTTTTACTATCCAGTCCGGGAGAAATTGAGCATTTAAATTCAACCTGAACTTCTCCCATAGACCAATCACAGGCAAGGAATAGACATCGTGTCAATGCTGTTGTTTATGCTCCTGATTTAAATAAATGACAATTCTTGCTGGCTATTGGTAGGGAATGTGAAGAACAAACTATCTTTTCTGTGTTAACGAATAATAAGGTAAATATTGGGGTTGAGGTGTTCTGTTCTTATGTGTTACAATATCCATGGATATGTATGTCATACCTTCGCTTAGCTTTGCTTAGTGTTCCTTTTGGACGCTGAAAATTTAGCATTTCCAATATCAGTCACAAACATTTGAGTGCTACAGTAGAAAAGATACCAGACATTGGTATACAACTGCCCCTTTCAAGTGATGAGGACCTGGGGAAATTAAACGAAGAGCTTTCTTCTCCAACGAAGAGCTTCTTCCATTTTTTCAAAAAATTTGAAAAATGGCAAGAAATGCTATTTTTTTTTCCTTGAAGAATTTCCATAAAAATGTTCGTTTGGAATTGCTCTATTTTATCAAGGCTAGAAAAATACACTGTGCAACCTTTTGCCAAACTTTGTACGTTTTATCCTTTCCTTTGTTTAAAAAATTTCTGATCTAACTAATGAAGTGCACCCCAAATTGTTTTAATGCCTCGAGCCGGTCAACATTTGATAATTTTTTACAATGGGTCACTGAGTGTGTGTGTGATGGGGGGGGGGCGACATTGTTTATCTTAGCTTGTTTTTGTCTAATTATTTAATTGTATTTAAACTTGCTTTCAAAATAAAAACTCCTGTCCCACCCAAAATAAATAAATAATAAAATTAAGCAATTTATCATTTCAACTTATTAGAAGGCCAAATTCAATAAAAACCCTGAACTTGTTCCTTTTTAAGCAAGACTGTTTCATCTCTTGGTAATAGGAAACTGTATGTTGTTTATGTCCATTTCATTTTGCTTTTGTTTTGGTTGCTATCACAGATCGATAGCAACCAAAAAATTTGAACAATATAGCGACCAAAAATTTGTTGCGAAAATTTTGAAATTTTTCCCGGGCCGGATCAAAAGACTTGCGGGCCACATCCAGAGGCGTAGCTAGGGTTACCAGCGCCCGGGGACAACTGAAGATTTTGCGCCCTCCCCCAACTTACCCCCCAAAAGGGGAAGGGGGCAAACCCGTAAATGTGCTATAAAAAACTGTAATGTCTGAAAATTAAAAAAAATTTAAATAAAAATTTGTTATTAAAAATACAACTATTTAAAATACCTTAAATCCCCTCCCTTCCTTTCTTGGTTTCATTTTGGCTACCCTACTATCAATTTTGCTCGGGCTACCACCGGCCACGTAGCCAGTCGATGATGGCCCGGGCAAAATTGCTAGTAGGGTTGTTTGCCGATTATAGCTACTTTCTTTTAACGTCAAAACCTTCTTACCATTTGTCCATAGAAAGCCATACCATTTACCCATAGAAGTCCATTATCAACGCAATTCGTTATGTAGAGTTATTAATAATGATCTGGTCTTTTCATTTACTTTGTAATCGAGTTCAACTGTACTTCATATAACTTGCTATACTAAATGGAAGTATTTATTTAAAAGCATTTTTTTGTTTGGGGGGGGGTAAAAATGTGATAGAAATAATCTGAGGACAAATTTTAGAATAAAATATTGTAATTCATTAACTGACAATTTTCTATTAAAAAAATTCTCTTTTAACTCTCCACCTTCAAGGGGAGCTTTAGTTCTCTCCATTGAGGGAACTAAACACTTTGGAGTACACTTTGGATATTTGCTAGCGCGACGAGATGGTATAATTCGTGGTGTTAAGTACGCCAATCTGCAAACGATTATGTAAATGAAAATATGGATAACGGTTTTCCGGTAACCTTAAATGAACAGTAAATATAGGTTGTGAGCATGTGTAAATCGCCAAATAATGAAAAGTCGCCATGGGTGGCAGGCTATTCTGTCTGTTCCGTAGCTTTTATTAACTTTACATGTACGCAAGTCGCCAAATAATGAAAAATCGCCATTGGTGGCAAATTCGCAAGGTGTCCAATAGGTTTTACATTATTAAAAATACGGCTGAAACAGATGTTCTGATTTTATTACGCTTTAGCTCCTAATTAATATAACTTTTGAATGGCAACTTTAAAAATCATTGTGTTTCTGAGGAGTGCAAATAATTTTTCCAGCGATTGTAAGCGGATTCCGCAATTCAGGTGGAGTATAGCTCAGGACCCGTACAACACGGATTCCCATAACAAAATATCTTCCGTGTTATGAGGAGTAGGGGGACTACTGTAGTGTGAAGTTTAAATTTTTATGTACCAATGAAGATGCAAGAATCAAGCAATGTGTAGCTTAGTTCAGTAACATTCTATCTGATGCAATCTTCGGGTTTTGTTTGTTGAAATTATGTCTTTTTTACGAATAAGCCTGATTTGGGGCCGAATCCCTCATACGAAAAGCGAGCGTAGCGAGTCTGGGGGCCTTGGCCCCTAGTTTTTAAAAAAATTGCTGGCATTTGACCTACAAGACATTTTGAATTCTTTCCCAGTTTCTGATATAAACGGATTTTTTTTAAAGAAGATGCTCAAAACTTGTATTATTTCTTGTATTATTACTTGTAAACATATTATTAAAAGAACAACCTTAAGCACTGGAAACTTTTAAACAAGCATTTTTTTTTCAAAAAATCATAATTAGCATTTAGCAATATAGAAAATTGCAAAAGTACAATATTTCTTACCTTAACTGGAAGGTTCTCTTGCCGAGGAGAACCAGAAACGAAGACTTTAAAGCAGTTTCTACAGTACAAATATGCAACTTTTTAAAAAGACAAGTACAGCAGAGTATTATAATAACAGGAATGAAAGCCAATCTTAAAAGACCAAGTAGAAACATATGAGAAAAAAAACATCTCGAATTACGAGGGAGCATCCAGACAACTGCGGCTCGTGGGTTATTTAAATGGAGATTCAGACAACAAATGTCGAAAATTAAATATGCAGATACGACGCACCTTACAAATTAAAATATATTTGCGTTTCCAGCAGTTAAAGGAAAACAATGCACGCAACTGACAGAAAACAAGTAATATTTTATCTTACATTTCGCCACCAAGATAAGTGTTAGCAAAGGTACAGTCTTGATTCATTTTATTTCAATTTTTTGTAAAAGGATAGTATTGAAAATTTTACTTGCTATAGCTCCGAAACACTTCTTTTGCTCATCTTAATTATTTACACTAGTTGGTAAAAAAAATATTATAGGGAAAAGAATAGAAATAAAGAAAATAATAAGAAAACGAAATAAAAATGGATTAACTAACCGAACGTAACAAACCGAAGGAAAATCCGGAAGAGAAAACAGCAAAAAAATGTCCCTTGTGCACACCGAAAATGTGTGAACGGAATGATATCAGTACAGTCATACTTCTCAATTCTCTCCGCTTCTGTTCGCAGAAAGCGGATCAGAATGGAATTTTTCCGTTCGCACAAGCGATCGATTAAAGTCTGCTATAATAAGCGTGTTTTAATAATAGTGGAGGAAGGGAGGGAAAGAGTAAAACTCCAGTTTTAAATTCACAAAAATGTAGAAGTGTACTTAATATTAAAAAGAAAATAATTTGTTAATGTGTTTATTTTATATATTTTACCTTGGGAGTTCGCGTGCTCATGTGTTCAAATGGGTGAGCCGCTACGCATCCAGAACGTTAATTTATGACTCAAGTACTAGATGATAGTACCTAGTAGACGGTTCGCGTAGACATAACGAATACACAGAAGCCTCTGGTCGATAGTCTTCCGACAACAAGGTAGCTGAGGAGTCCAGGGGCGTAGCCAAGGGGGGGGGGTTAGGGGGGTCATAACCCCTCATGAGGAATTTTTTGCCATACAAAATGTATATTCTTCACTACATTATCACACACACGTATACATATATATATGAGTTGTAGTAGTCGTAACCCGCCTCCCCATGAAAAATATCTGGCTACGCCCCTGCTTTCTTTGACTGTGCATCGGAGGTTGAATAAAAAACAACCCTCGTACAAAATTTATATTTTAAATAACGAAAATAGTATAATATCATTTCTTTTTGCTGTGTCATTCCCAGCTTAAACCAAGCGGGCTATTCAATAGATGAGAATTGTATTTAAAATTTTTATCGAAAAATTCATTCACAAACAATTGTAGTTTCAAATCATTTTCGTGGCACTCTTAGTTTCAAAGCCTATCCACCGCGACAAGGTGGTGCCACATCAGATAGGGATCGGTTTTTAATTGTCCTGAGCCAAAAACCGCATAAAAAGCAGATATTTGTTCGGTTTTTAATTGTGAGCGAAAAAGCATTATTTTTTGACGCTTTAAATTTTAAAGCAACAAAAAATAAGAGCCAAGCGTTTCCTAAACTGTTTGCTCCTGGCCTGCTGTTCGTCGCTGAAAACCATTAACGGCGCCACGCTGAAAAAGCAGTCATCCAAAAACCGTTCCATCAGATCGGGTGGATACTGCGGAGAGGATTCGGGTGCGGCCACAGACAGCGGAGCAGCCGTAGCGTACGAACCGAGCGAGGAGTTGGCGTCCGCAAATTCCTCGCCATCAGTATCCGGCTCACTCTGTGGAACAGCGAGACCCGGATCCAGGGCCCGATTAAGGTACTTCGGGGCCCTAGGCACAGCATTATTTTGCCCCCCCCCCCTTTTATGAAATTTTTAGTATGTACAAAATTTATGCAAATTGAAGAATTATTATGAATTCAAATCCAAATTCTTAAGGGACTGTATATACTTTAAATTTTTTTCTGTAATTAAAATACTTTTTGTAATTACATGTAAGCAATAAAGTGCCTTATTTCCAACAATATGATGGAATATTTCAAGTTATACATCCTGATTTGGCAGCATTTTCATTGTTAAATAACATAACAAACGTACGCATAATCAAAAGTAAGAATTGTGAGATCATTTTTAACGCGGCTTAAGACACCATAGTTGCTGTAGACCCTAAACTTATTTTGTTAGCAATTTTTTTTTCTAAATTTGTAAAAAATATCTTGCTGTTTGGTTTTGGGGGCCCCATAAAAAATCTGGGGCCCTAGGCACGGGCCTACTGTGCCTAGGCCATAATCAGGCCCTGCCCGGATCTGATGCAACGGAAATACTTTCGCCACGCCTTGCATATAAAAAAGCGGCCAAGAAGAAAGCCGAAAATGCTACAGCACTGCCATCAAATATAATTTCTGATAGCAGCACCAAAACGAACGGTACAAAAAATATTTTGCACCAAAATAATCAAACCACTTAGTTCAAATGCTTAAAAAGTATGGTAAATACAGTTTCAAGCACCGAAATAAAGCAGTTATAGAAGAAATCCAAGCATCTATTCCAAGAGCTTAGATAGAAATGATTTGTGTTGCTGATTGTTGCAAATATTTCTCATTGACAATAATATACGTCCCCAATTTTAGCTTTGAAACTGTAACTTGGTATTGTTTACAACAATGTATTAAAGTTCCAAATACTATTTTACTGGATTCATTGTTTGTAGAAATTTTTGCGTCATATTGCGATGCGTTGTTTACGCCGCAAAACTTTTTGTTTACACATGCTTTGGGGGGATACTTCTTTACCCGTAAGCACGCGCGTCTACTTTTGTAACTTAAGCAGTCGCATGGGGTAAATCGTATCCCATTTTGTCTTCTTTATATTTTTGACTAAAAACGTTTTAAAAACAAATTTGTGGAGTTATAACATAAAATACATCAGTTCTGTTACGTTCCATGGGAAGAAATCGTGCTTTTTATATTTATTTAGAGATTTTCTGGCAGTTTCTTTAAATACCATGCTTTCTGAGAAGAAAATCGCATATGATATGCTTTATACCTAAAAACACTAATTACTTTACTAATATGATATTAATTTCATTTAATAGCCTTTTGTCAATACATACCAGTAGTGTAACGTCATAGTTAATTTACATTTAGTTTATACTTAGTTTACGTTAACAACGTAATGAAACGTTGTTAGTCGCACGGGAGTATTTAATCCCAAAGTGGAATCTTCCGGATAACAAAGAAACGAAATTCCTTCACCCACCCCAACTATACCTTGACTTTGAAAGGTAGAAGACGGGGCAAACTTGTTCTCAAAAAATTTATCCCATTTTACGAAGAAAAAAAGTCGCTGGGGTGAAATTTACCCCAGCGCGCCTGCTTACGGGCTATCCATTGGTCATTCGTCTGCCCCAGAGATCAGAGTGATCTCGCTAACTATAGTATCACCGAGTCCCGTATCAGTTTACGTTCTTTAGAGAATCAAATTAATAGTAGAGGGCGGTTATAGTTAAATTTCCCCTACAAACAGCATTCTGCAACTGTAACCGGTGAGCAGATTGCTACCCAATTTGGCATATGGAAGCATGAGATGCACTCAAGGTAATTTTTCAGGACGTTTAGCTAAAAAAAAAAAAAAAAAAAAGTCTACTAGATGGCACTTTTCATGTTGAAATCAGCTCAAATATTACCCAAAGGAGTGAATGAATGCCCAAAGACTATTGAATAAATGTTAAAGTATTCGACTACGTTGACAAAGCTAACTTAGGCGAAAATTCACATTTTCATTTTACTGTCTCAAAGTACCATACACAGATATTCTAAAATGGCCTTTATTTTAATTCTATATGTAAGAGTCAGTTGACAAAATTTGGTTGATTCCTAGATTACGGTGCTTCTTAGCCAACGAGGCGATAAAAAGTTCAATGTGGTAACCTTGGAGACTTATTTGTTTTCTGAGACAAGACGGGAAAACGCGCCAAATTAGCAATTTTTAAAAACGCGCCAAGAAGCATCGTAAAGTAGGAATTAACCCATAATTTTAAATGTTTTTATTAAAAAACGAAATTTTTTCGCAGTTAACTGCACGAAAAACATGATTTCTCAAGAACTAATGAACTATAAATGATTTAACTTAGCATACATATTTCTTGGACCTGTGTGAGAGTAATAGAACACAGGTTTTGATGTAGATCTATTTTATTATGTTTTACAGCTTTTTTATTCCAGAAAATAGAGTGAATTTTGAAAAAATGCTTATTCACTGTACTAAACTAATCATACAGCCGAAAGTTTTGTAAGTACGACTTAACCTGCGGTCTGTTCCATTACCAACAGTTAGATGAGTACACATGCAAAGCCGCAGTTGATTATATTGAAAAGCATTTTTTGAAGATCGTTTTCCCCAACGATGACATTTTCATTAAATTTTTTAATAAATTACATTAAAAAAAAATAAATATAAATATGAGTTCTTAAGTTTTTCCTTTGAAACACATCCAAAAACATATTCAGAATGTTACATATTAGTTATTTTAAGAAAATCGTCTCCGAACATAGTTGGATACCTTAAAATCAAGGGCGTATCCAAGGGGGGGGTAGGGGGGGTCATAACCCCCCTTGAGGAATTTTTGGCCATACGAAATGTATATTCTTCACTACATTATCACACTCACGCATACATATATATGAGTTGTAGTGGTCGTAACCCCCCCCATGAAAAATTCCTGGCTACGCCCCTGGAGGAGTCAAAAAATTTACGACTGATTTGTTGCACTTTCTAGATAAACATACACGGTATTTTGAAAAATATTTTGCCTCATGTTCAATTTGAAGACTGAACTGTGGGCCACAGCTTTAATGATTCCAGCTTTGATTTTTTGATAATGATTGTATAAAGAATTAATTGATTGTATAAAGAAAACTTGAGTAATGTTTTGACCTTGATAAAATACTGTAAACAAGAATTCTGAACATCCTAGGAATTTAGTCAGTGACAAAAATGGCCAAATATAAAAAACGCAGTTACACGACAGAAATTTTGAATCCCATAAACACACAGAAGCCCGCAAGAGAGAAGAAAAAAGGAACGGGGAAGCTCAACTTTATTTCCAAAGAGAATCTTCTGAAATAGCTGCAAACATTTCCTGTACAAGTCATTGTGAAAAGTTTGATTACATCTTCGTTAAAAAATTCATTTGCGATTGTTCTATTTTTTTCTTTTTCTGTCAATAAATAAAAATACGAATATAAATCATATTTTTCTTCTAAAATTTTATAACATCGATTTGGCGCCCCTTTGGTGTTGCGCCCGGGGACAGATGTCCCCCCTTGCCCCCCCTTAGCTACGCCACTGGCCACATCCGGCCCACGAAAAAATTCAAATTTCCATAGAGAATTCATATAATCCAAGTCAAAATCTCATACTCCCACTTACACGGCCTGCGACTTCACTAACATCCTAAATTTGGCCTGCAACTTTCCAAAGGTTGCCCATACCTGATCTATGTTTGTAATTTTGAAACGATTAATAAGCAATAAACTTATTTAAATAATTACAAGATTTCTTGTGTTACAAAGGTATTAATTAGCACAAATCCAAGATGTGAAAAATATCACAGTAAATTAAATGGAAATAATTTAATGTTCCTTAGGTGGCGTGGTACTGTTTGATTCACAGAATGAGATTTGTGGATCATTGATTTAATGGATGATTTTGATTAATTTTCTTAATCAAGCTTGGTGAGAAAAGGGTTACTTTTGCTTGCAGACCATAAAAGTTGTTTTCGAATGAAAAAAAAAAAACTTTTAATAAGCAAAATTGATTGAATATGCTGCTTGGGAGTGGTTTTCAAATGAATGTGAATTAAAAGATGTAAGCTGTAACAAAGTTTTTAGCATTGTTTAATAAGTATTACCAGAAATCGACAAAAGTAAAAAATCTTAAGAGCCAGCAAACATTTTTAGAAGCCACATATATATTGAATTATATTAATCTTTTAAAAAGCTAGATGCCAAGGGATACTTTTTAGTTGCCTTGGCGACCGAGCACCCTGATTTTGTTGGGCCCTGAGTATTACTGTTTAAACATTAACAATTCCTGTCTCCCTCATTGGAGAACTGTACTAGACAGATCTAGTCTACTGTGCTCAATGATCTGTTTTAAATCCAGTATGTTCTATGAGTATACTTAAGTACATTGATTTCACAATGTCAAATTCTTAGGGACCATCGTAGAACGTTTGACTTATCGTAAATTTGATTAATTGAATAATCTTAAATTTGTATTGAATCGGACCGGGACTGTAAAAACTTCGACACAGCTGGGTATTTGAATTATCGAACTTCAGCTTATCGCAAAATCACTGTATATATTCTTTGTGTATTGCCATACTGTAACTAGATACAATCGCTGTAGATCATAAGCTAATTAGTATATTAAGATAGTCTTACAAAATAATGTGATTTGTGCATCTTGGATTATTCTGTCCTTCTAGATATCTTACATGTCAAGGATTGGTGGTATATCTGACAATGATGTAATAAGAAGGCTGCTGGTTGAACTGATGACAAATGAGACAGCCAAATTATACAATTGGAAAGGTAGTAGAGGTGTAAAGAGTGCATTTTGTGAATTGAAAAACATTAACTTGATATGTGATAAGTGTTTAATATGTAACTAAAAGTTCCATTGGAAAAACACTCAAATTACTGGTGTTAAACAATAAAGTAAATAAAAAACTTTGAATAAAGTAAATGAAAAACATAAGATGTTATAGGTAAGAGGATACGCACGTTTCAGCCAAAAATTGTTTTGGCCTTCATCAGTCCAAGCCCTTCCTAGGGAAGGGCCCCAAGGAAGGGCTTGGACTGATGAAGGCCAAAACAATTTTTGGCTGAAACGTGCGTATCCTCTTACCTATAACATCTTATGTGTGTTTTTTACAAAGTTTTTTATTTACTTTAAAAGTTCTATTGTCACTGTTTACTGGTTCAGGGATCCCATGCGCCTTAAAAAGGCTACATTAAAAAAATTATAAAAGCCTTAAATTATCATTTCATCTTCTTTTTTCCTATGATTTTTGCAGACTTTTTTTTCCCCAATGCGAGCAGGGGTAGGGGGCGAATCGTATAGGAAGCTAACCATGTTATCTGCGTGCTACTCTCTCTGTGGAGAGGGAGAAAAAGGGGCAGGGGAGATATTTTCTTTCTCTACGCTGTGCTTCCTTGTTCCATGCAGGCCCAAACTGGCCAGGCCAGATAGTCTGCGATTGCTGAGGGCCCCCAACTCAAAGGGGGCCCTGAGAAGGACCCCGAAAAATGAATAGCCTACTTTATAATTTGAGTCATTTGATATAAATCATAGTAATTTAATTATTTATGTATTTCCCAGTAATCTTGTGCCTTTACACAGTGGCATAGCAGAGGACTCCAGAGGGCCCCCTAAGAGTCAGTGATCCCAACAGCTTAAAATAGTTCAATGTGGTTTTTAGGGATGTAAGCATAATTTTTCAAATATTACATATTCTAATATTCTGTTCCCTGTAAATTCCCCAGTATGAGCCTTATTTTCAATCTCTAGCCTAGGACTCTCAAAGCAGCCAGTCCGGGTCTAGTTCCATGATTCGTTTATCTTTCGCCATAGTTGGGGAGGGTGCGAAAATGTGGTCAGAGACAAGAAAAGGAGTGCTATGAGATAAATATATAAATAAATATAACTGATTGAAACATAATGATTGTTTTAAACTCAAATACACTCTAACCCCTTAAAGATCATGTTATTTACAAGGAAACGGCCATGTGTATGTACAATATGTGCATTTATTTTAAGATAACTTTTGAACTCTCCAGCTCGGAAATATCACAGAAATGAGAAGGAAGGGGTTAGTGCTTTAAAAGACATAAAATGCAGTATTATTAAGGAGATGTACAAGATATTGCATTGGAATGTATCTTTGATTATTTGTCTTGAAATCTTAAAAAATAGCCTTAAAAAGGCCTTATTTTTTATATAAAAAAATGAGTGGGAGCCCTGTGTTTGTAATCTCCTGTTTGGTACCTGGTCCTGGTGCATTCTATTTCTTCTAATGATTTTTAGCAATATTGTTTTGAATGTGACATTTAGAGAAACATAACAAAAACCTTTATTAATATATATATATATATGAGTTCAACAAAGGTCATAGTTAGCAGGCACCATTGACCAACAACATAGTTGCTGAATTTAGAGAATGGCCAAAAATAACTGTTGTGAAAATTAAAATATTTATTTTAAAAATTACAACAGTTGGAAACCCCAAGCATCTCGACGGTATGTGCAGGCATGTTGTCACCTAAGCTTCTGCTTGACTAATATCAGCATATAAACTGAGCTAAAAATTTCAAGGGCTTATTTTCTCACAATTGACTAGCCATTGTACTTTTTTTGTGTTCAATGCTTAAAATAATTGACTGTATCCTGAAGCGAATTTCCCTCATTGTATGCTCACCTGTAAGCTTCATTAATTGCTCATGAGTTACTGTAGTTTCTGTATATCACTGATTTAATTACATACTTTTTAAACATAAATGATACTGATAAAAGTTTACAACTTGTGAAGTCATAAGAGAAGTCATTTTTGGTATGTGTAGGTACTGATTGGGAGAGTAATGATTTATGAAATTATTGATTATAAATTCATCATTTAATCACTCTTAGTAGGCCAACCGAGTTGTATGGTGGATAAAGTACCGTACTCCGGTTTTGGGTTCAACTCCCAGCGGCCGGGGTTGATCCCCAACTGGGCATGGCTGTCATTGTGTCCGCCCCTTCGTAGGGGGGGGGGGTAACGCTGGCCGCCCACTACGTGCGCCCATAATAAAATGGCCATACCTTTGGGTAGTTGTACAGGACAATGCCTAATTGGCAAGTTCCTGCTCGTGAAAAAAAAATTAAAAACTCTTAGTAGTAGTCTTATTCAGATTTTTAATTTTGTCTTAATTAAAAATCTGAATAAGACTACTACTAAGAGTTTTTCATTTTTTTTTTTTTTTTTTTACAATTTTATTTATTTACAGGTGCTGCTCGAAACTTCAATAAAGCCCTGATGGATGTCCAAGTTGCTAGTTAATTAAAAAATGGTTGAGGGCATGCGACCGGGAAGGAGGACGTCTGGAACGGGCTTTGAAGCAGAAGCAAACTTTGTATCAATAAATAAACTTTAATAAATTTTCTTTTAAAACTATCTCTCTTTCTCTATTTCTGAAATTAACTATCAGTGACAAAGCTGATTAGAAACTAGTTTTTATTAGCTAAACATTTTTAACCCTTACAGCTACAAGTATGCCTCTCAGACACCATTTGCTTATATTGAAGTAAAATAAATACCTTTGTGAGGAAAATATAGTGTATGATTTTTGCATCTAAGATGATGCAGGTGCTAATAACGCAAGTGTTATAATGAAATATATTACATCTAAAATGTAATATATTTTAAGATTGTATTGAATGACTTTAATACTATTAATTACACGCCGTTACAGTATTTAAAGTTTTACACTTATAAACTTAAAAGTCAAAATATGAAGAGAATAGTTTTGAGTTGTTGAACAGACAAGTCTGCGTGCTTCTTGACAAGACTGTGTGCAACTTGATTTTTGCCTCTTCCCAAAATATATTGCAGTACATAAACCTCTTGTAGAAAAGTAATCTTGGTTAAGTCTCGGGGAACCTAACAGCTGTGAAAGTGTAGAATAGATATTGTCAGAGGATCTGAAAAGTTAGCTAAGCTAGAACGCTTTATAGAGGTAATGAAAAAATCCTGTACCATGAAATTAAGGTTTTAAGTAAGTAATTTTAGGCTAAAATAAATCTAACTAGTTTGTTATTTGTAGTTTTATGGGTTATTGTATATTTGCCTATATTTTTTTGCATATTTTAGCTTTGACATCTGAAATATCCTCCCTTTAAAAATGAGAATTTCCTGTTACTAACTGGCCTGGCACGTAACACTGGGGAAGCAAAATGTTTCCTACTGCAGACAACGCTATTTTCAAATAGGCTATATTTGAATTTTAGGGGATGGGACAATTTCTCACTTTGCCCTTAAGTAACAACATAGCTGAAACATTAATCTTCTAAAAATACATGCTTATTTTGCAATCTTAGGCATGCTATCTTTTGATTACTGCAAAAGATGAGTGCAGTATTAAAAAAATAACATAAAACAGCAGGGTCCGTGTGCCTCCTGGATTTTCATTTTAAAAATTAAGGGCCCCTAAAAATTCCCGACTTTTATGGGAGACTCCTGAAATTTAGTAACTAATCCTGGAAATATTGTGTATTTAAGTTTTTGATCTCATATTTAAAGTTTCAAAATGTTCCACCGCAGTTATGATCTACCGAAAACAATCAGCAATTATTATTATCTGTTAACAAATTTGACAATTTTTTTCAAAAATTGTATAAAATTTTTATTTCAGCTAAATTTTAAATTTGAAAGTTTTAATAAATGATTTTTAAATACTATCATTTTGTTTTGTATTGTTTGTGTAAATGTGTATGGTTTTTAATGACGATTCATACATGTGGTTTTTTTTTTTTTAATCTCTCTCTTTTTTAACCCATTAAACGCCGCTATGAGAATCAGATAGAAATTTTTAAATGCATCTACATTTTTTACATACATTGCATCTATTATAGAATAGTTGAAATTTTTTTTTAAACTCAAAGCATTTAGGAAATATAGCATGTTCCCGTAGCGGGAGCTTTGGAGTGTTATGGGGATAAATGTCTTTCTCCATTTTGGATACAGCAATTCCTTTTTTTACGCAGATGCTGCTCAAAACTGTATGTATAAATTAATTATTTTTGTTGTTGATACTATAATGTACGAAATAACTAGCCTGCGAAGTGCCAAAAATGTCTTTATTGTTGAACGGTAGCAAAATGAATCTGGGAATGCTATGACTTATGACTTGGAGGGGAGGCCCAAAAAGGGCCAGGCACCGCGACCATGGGTCTATTGTATCATCCCCAAGGAATATGGAAAAGGCCCTACGAAAAGAGCCCGGTAGTAGATGCGAACATCAGCATAGACCTAACAGACATTTTGTGAAGCTCCCAGGGCTCAATGACATGGCGCCCAAGATGCTCAAACCTATAATCAGAGAAGTACTCACACTCACAGAGGATGTGTAAAGCAGTTTCCTCCTTAAGAAGACAACCCCGACAAGTGGGATCATCGACAACCTTCATTATGTTAAGATGCCTTTTAAGGCAACAGTGCCCAGTTAACAGGCCAATAACCCTACGGAGACTGTACCTGTTGAGACACAGAAGTTCCTTGCATCTAACACCAGGAAAGCCAAGATTGATCTCTTTGGCCTGCCTCTGGCCATTACACTTAAGCCAGCTGGAATACTGAAGCTTGCCAAAGTGGCTAAACAGAGTATCCCTGTAACATTTACTCGAGATACCGAGAACCTGCTCAGGTCCAACAAAAAAAGAGCCAGAGCCCAACCTGGCAAGAGAATCCGCCATCTCATTACCAGGAATGCAAGAATGACCAGCAACCCAATACAGAGTAACTGGAAATGCTAACTAGTGGGAGGGCGCCAAAGCTCCCGCTGTAGGAACAAGAAATATAAGCGTTCATAACATTCCTTTATAGGAATCTATTCATGCAGGACTTTAAGAATGTTGTTCTTCAAGATGTTGGTTTTAAATATGAATTCTACTTGAAACACTTAAGTGACCATTTATTTTATTTTTTTTTAGTTTCATATAAGACAGTCATAAAGACAAAATTTCACTTTTTTAAAAATTTGAAAAAAAAACATTAAATTAAAATATATTATTCCGATATAAATATATAACACACCCTATAGTGTAAATGTTTATATAAAATGTGTATTTCGTAAATTGCGTTAAAATATTTTAAGAAAAAAAAATATAATAGATGTTCCCGTAATGGGAGCTTTGGCGCTTAATGGGTTAATATAAAAACTGTAATTTTCATTCTTTGAGGTTTGCAGCTAAAGTAATACACAACTTTTAAAATTAAGTACATTTTAATTCATCTACCGACCAACATTTTTCATTTAATTTTTTAAAAAGGAATTTAAATTACTTTTAAAATTTTTGTAATAAATACTTATTAATTTAAGAAAATTAGGAATGTATTATGCATGAGGCTGGCCTAGTCAAATTTTTAAAAAAGACCAAATTATGCTAACACATTATAGTATTATGCACACATTTTTATTGAATGTTGGATAATATCTTTGTGAACTATGGGTTTTCAATTATAACAGGTCAAAACACTTTTTTTAAGTGAAAATTACATTAACTTCAAGAAACAATAAAATTTTAATGCACTTAGAACCTTTCGACTGCTCCTGGAAAAATTCTATTTGATCCTGGAAAACTCCTGGAATTTACATCACAAAAAAGAGTATAAACCCCGAAATGAGTATGTAAGTTGCATTGCAATTTGAATAATTTTAGAAAACTTATGGTTCTTTCTCAAAGATTGTTAACTTTCATTCCAAACAAATGTTGCAGGGTTACCACTGGCCAGGGAATTTCATGTTGGCAAAAAAAGTCAGAAAAAATTGCAAATTTTGGCCCCAAACCTGGAAAATCAAATAATTTGGACTGGAAAATCTGTGTTTGTAAATAGACAATGTTTAACCTTACTTTGGAAAGCTAAAAATGTTATATGCAAAGTTGACATCATAAACATAAAAAATAGTCTGAATTTTTATAACATGATAATCTGGAAAAGTCGGAATTTTTTTTTTTTTTCAGAAATTGAGTGTCAACCCTGCGTTGAGAAAATTTTTTACTTTAACCGACACAATTTATTTTTTAGTTTGAAAAGGTTGTTTTTCAATACATTATTTGGCATATTATAAAAATCACTATTTTAATTTGAGGTTATACAACTGCTTAGTAATTAAATCACCACCTAATATTTCTTTGTCATGAAAGAGGAACACATTGTTTTTTACATTTTTTGAAAATGAACCTTCAGTTTCTGAGGAAATTAATAAAAATATTTAAAGAACACTGATATGCTGGTACTGAATTAGAGTAGTTGCACTGAAGAAGGTACTGAAAGAATTACAAATATATCTTATTGCAGGCAATACACACTTTTGAATGTGCTTTTTTATCATTATCTACAACAGTGTTGATTGATATGTAAAATAGGGAAAATTGAAACAAATTTATCCAAGGAAAACTATTTCATATGTAAATGGTTAAGTAAAGATTGGTTTCTCTTGTAAACAGAAAATGACATTACCAAGATATAAATATTTTATTACAACAATTCGGTAAATTATCTTAGTTTTGCTAATTAACAATTAAGCTTTTATCAAACTAAAAGCATTGAAGAAATTCACAAAACTAACCTTAATAAAGTCCTTGTATCAGTGTTACAGGCAAAACAATATTTAAGGATAATTAAATGACTGAATCACTGATCGGACTAATCTTTTAAAAATCTATATCAGTTCAATATCAATAAGTTAGCAACTGATACGTCCGAGGCGCTTCGCCCATCGTGACATAAAATTAAGAGAATGGGCCAGCCCCCTTGCACCCATCTAGACGCGATGAAAACATAATGGCAAGTAATACCATACACAGCATTTGGCCCATTATAACACCTAAAGTGAATAGGGCAGTCCCTCTGAATCCATCGCGGCGCGGCGAAAACTCATTGGGTAGTGATACCTTGGCCGGCGGCAAGTCCAAGATGACATAAAGTGGATGTATCCATGCACTTTCCCCATGCACGGCCCGATGCGTATTCACTGGCGATTCGCTACGCGGCCAGTCTCTAGCCAAGGGGAAATTGCTACCAGGGACAGCATGCCGATCTGTTCTCACGGCCCGCTGGGCTGCCTCTAGCTTCATTGCGAACACCAGAGCAGACTTCAAATCCTGATAATCCTCCAATATGAGTGCCTTTTGGGTTTCTGGTCCATGAATGTGGGCGTGGGTTCGAATCCCATTTCTGACACCAAATGTTGCGGAATTACTCTGCTACTCCTGGGGTTAGTCGTTCTGAAGTCCAGTTGGTGTAAAAAGTTCAAGTAAAAAGTCACTTGTCAGGATGGAGCACAAACTTTATTGCTTCTAGAATTTCGTAGAACAATCAGCTGTACGCAATTCACAAGCACAATCTAGCAGTAATGTGCTTTTAACAGTTCGCTTAGATCAGAATCTCTCACAAATGCTGTATTTCTCAAACAAAATAGAACACTTTCATTGGCAAAAATTCAGTGAAAATATACGAGAAATAACACTAAGAGTCTCTCAAGACTCAGTGATGAAAAATGTACACACAGCACTTAAATTCAAAGCGTCACAAACAGCGCAAAACACAGCTTCTATCACAAAGCAAGCGTATTCACTCTCTCAAAACTTGATCAACACTGAACTCTCGGAGCAGCGCGCTGGTGGAATTTATAGTGAGACAGAAACTGCGAGCAGCTTCCAGAAAGTCTATTTCTCGAAGATTCTACATAAAGCGTGAATTTTGATGACGCCATAGAAGAGAAATGTTAGGTTATTATGCGTTTTTAATGCAGGAAAACCAACTTCCAGGCCCCAAATTTGGCGCCAAAAATAAGTCCCCAAAAGTGAAGAGATCTAAGCCCTGGGACCAATATTTCTCGAGATTTCTAGAAACACGTAGAAAAACAATAGGGAAACTGAAACCTCCGTATCTCCGGTTCTAATTGGCCGATTTTGATGCAACACTAAGCAAAATTTATCTATTTGAAGCATTGAATACGAATTTTAAACCATTTTAAGCCCCAGAGCAGCGGGTTGCCCCGAAAATTCGTAACAATATATATTTATGCATAAAACAAAATGAATAATTATATACAGAAATGAAAATATTAAATTTTTGTAAGTTATCAGATAATGACATACTGGAGACTTAAACAGAATTATGTATAAAGTGAAAAAAACCCGCATAAAATGAAAAAAAAATTCATTAATAGGGTATGTGATCCTCCCCTCATCTGTATACAAAGTTTAGACCTTGTGACCATGATTCCAATTACGTGGTCAACCATCGCAGAATTAAGCAATCGCCATTCTTCTTGTAGAGCAGTTTCGAGCTCAATAAGAATGGCTGGAGGTGGGAAATGTGAAGATACAGCACGGCCGAGAGCATCCCAAAGACAGGGTTCCCACACTTTTTCGCAGTATGAATTCCAGGAGATTTTAAGGAGTTTTCCAGGAATATACATAAATACCTTTTCTAACCAAGCATGATTGAAAATGCATTTTCCACCCGGCATCTTTAGGCAAATTGAAAAGTATGAAAATCTCAGGATGGTTTAAAATTTGACTACTGTCACACGCATACAGATTATTTCCAACACACCGCTGTTTGCGGCGGTGTGTTGGAACTCTGCTTTGTAATCATGTACCCCGTGTACCACAGAAGAGATAAGAGCATACAGCTCATACACCAATCACGAGATACTTTCGCAGTAACATAAGAGCTAGCAGTTAGCAATAAAAGAGTTTGAGAATGCCAACGGGCTTAGTTCAGGAACGAAATTATTGGATATCAGGAGAGCAGGGACGAATGTCTACAGCGAATCGCGCAATCATTGGAACTTTTTGCGGTAAGCTTTCAGCCCACTGAAGTGATTACAATCCTTGTCTCCAAGTCCGTGGCAGGAATGTCAATAAACATGGCGGTGGATTATTACACTTGAAACACGAGTCGAAAAAAAATTTCGGCAGATCGGACATGAAAATTTTTTTTGCGCTTTAAATTCTAGAAAGAAAACTAAATTAAACAATATTTCCAGGAGTCAATACTAAAATTTCAGGAGTCTACAGAAAAATTAGTAAAATCCAGGAGTTTTCCAGGGCCCTTAATGTTTTAAATCGAAATCCAGGAGTTTTTAAGGATTTCCAGGAGGTGTATGAACTCTGCAAAGATTTTCAATGGGATTAAGGTGTGGCGAATATGCTGGCCACGCCATACAATCCCTTCACTCTCCAGGTAGTCATCGACGATGTCAGCTCTATGGGGGCATGCGTTATCGTCCATTAAAACAAAAGTAGGGCCAACTGCCGCAGTGTACAATCTCACAACGGGTTCAAGGACTTCATCTCGATACTGGACAGCCGTCATAGAACCCCGTTTAAAGATGTGCAGGTCAGTGCGGTATCCTAATGAAATCCCTGCCCACACCATAATGCTTCCGCCTCGGAATGCGTGATGTTTGGTGATGTTTTGGGGCTGATTGCATGTTCCTTGTTCACGCCATATCCTTATACGCTTGTCATCTGGCTCCAGAGCAAATCTTGACTCATCAGTAAACATGACATTGCCCCAGTCAGACACAGTGCAATTGACATGTTCCCGGCACCACTTTAATCGTACCCCTCTTGAATGGATGGATAGAAAAACACAAACTCGAGGTATCCGGGCATACAGTCCACTCATATGTAATCTTGGGCATACAGTACCTGCAGATATCGCCTTATCAATGGACGCTGTAACCATAGATGTCACACATGTGGACGTCGTTCTGCGAATCCGCTTGGCTAAAATAGCTAAAATAGCAATATATCAATCTTCCGCTGGGGTTGTAACCCTTAGGCGGAAGATGTAAACGTAAGATTTAAGAAGGTCGACTCGTGGGCTACCGGCAATGGGCCTTCGGAGAACTGTCTGTGTGGTTTGGAACTGTTTCCATAAACATGAAATTACAAAATGATGAACGCCGAAGATAAGAGCAACATCTGTGATAGACTGTCCTGCTCAATACATCCAACAGTCCGACAGCTCTCAGAAAATTCCATTTGCCTTCTGAAAGCCCTAGAAACGCGCCTTGCTTGGAAAATAAAAATCATACAAATGTTCTCAACACCTTTCATCGTCATTTACATGCAACTCCTGTAACCCTTCACAATGGCGGCTTCTTATACGACTGCCTGTTTTGCGTATTTCTCGGCGAGAACCCGTGATTGGCTGTTACCCAACATACCTGCACACTTCCTTCTACCTTTGCAGCAAATTTCAGCTTCTTTAATACAGATTGATTTATGGACATTAACATTTTCCTCTCCGTGCTTAACTTTTGGAAGTGAGCGTAGTAATTAACTAGATGACTGAAGGAGCTCAGTGCTTAACAGCATGTTGGAGTTAAAGGAACTTGAGCACTGCTAAAAGAAAAAAAGAAAAAAAAAGGAAATTTGTGAAAGTTTACTTTAATTTCCTCAACCACATTTCGCCACAATTCACTCTTGACAATTTTTTTCCCAGAAAACAGCAAAATCTGAAAGATTTCATTCCCGTACTTTTCAGCTGAAGAGCAGGTCTTGTCCTTTGTTTGGTAGGTAGAGCCAAATATCACTGACCACACAAATCTCCAAATAGAATTCAAATCTGGATGATGAATCCTAGTCAATTAACTACCACTTTTGCCCCAGTCAATTATCTTACTAACACGCCTGACTCTCCCACAGACTAAGAAAAATTTCCACCTCTAGAAATTCCTTATCCATCTTCAATGAAGGATCAGAGGATATCCTGTCAAATGTTGTTGTGGGATTAAGACCAATTATCTGCACGAGGAATCTAGGCCCATAGGTGGGGTGCCCCCCGTGGGGGTCTTTTTAAAGGATCCTAATTCACACTTTTAGAAAAATAGTTCAAACGGGTTTCAACCGCAAATCCGGTGCGAATTTTAGCTGCCAACCGATATTTTGACAAATGTAGTGCTAGGATTCACCATTTTAGTGGTGCTTCCTCAAGCACCATGTTGGGTGAAACGTGACCAGATCTAGGATATTTTTCTCTAAACCGACTTATGGTGAAAGCTTGAACCAGTATATAGGATTTTTCTAACCAATTATATGTTAAAGCTGAACCAATATATAGACTTTTCTCTAACCTACTATGGTATAAGCTTGAACAAGATTAGGGTTTTATATTAACCAAATGTACGGTAAGTGATTGAACATCGAGTTTTTTTCTCTACCAAAAGTATGGTATAAGATTAAACCAAGTAGAAAACCTCTTTAGTGTTTTTTTAAACACAGCGGGCGGTTAAAGGGGGGGCGGAGAGGCAACCCCCCCCGCCGTGATAAAAAGAAATTATTGTAAGTCCTATTTTACTCTATAATGGATATATATGTCAATTTCTAACTAACTGCCCCCCCAAACTTGCATTTAATTCGCCCAAAGGGCGGATTAAGGGGCGACCGCCCCCCAATAAAAAGAATTAATGTAAAGGATCCTATTTTACTTCCATAAAAATGGATGTATATGTATCTTTAACTAACGCCCCCCCCCCCCACGACAAACTTCAAATAATCACACACTTTCTATACACTGGAAAGATTTTGACCCAAATAACGGAACATGTACTGGCAGGCTTTGGGGACGGAGTCAAATACCGAAATTTCACAAATGGCATAAGTAGCATAAAAATTTTACAGAATATACATATACTGTAAAAAAGTACATATGCCATAAATTTCTTATGGTACAGTACCGTATAAAAATTAACCTACCTGTACATAAACCGTATATAAAATTTACGGTAAAAGCCATCATCATTAATTTTCAAAATGGTTATTGCAAGCTGTAACGAAATTTTAGTACCATATACCGTAACATAATTTTTAATCAGTACATAGGCTGTAAAATAAATTTATGGTTTTTGTGCTGTACCGTTAACTTTTATCAGTACATATGCTGTAAATGAAAGAATCATAGTAACAATGAATAAATTAGTATATATGCTGTAAAATGTAAAGAAAATTGTATCATTGATACATATTGCCCTACCCTCCTACATATTGTTACATGCAGTAGCGGATTCAGGGAGGGCTAGGGGCCTCAGCCCCCCCAAAAATGGATTGCTAAAGGGTAACATTCTGCTTCAGTATCAGTTTGATATGTAAAGTGATCTTTTTTAATCACTTAGATCCCCCCCCCCCTGGAAAAACGTTTTTACATGGGTTTAGACTAAAATTTTGCTATTTGTTCATTTTGTTTGTGAAATAAGCTTTTTTCAACATTTAGCCCCTCCCAAATCAGAATTTTGGATCCGCCATTGTTACATGGTAGCAAAGAACAATAAATAATTAGCTCTTACTTAACTCTGCTTACACCTAATTTTATGCTGAGTACTCCAAAAAATACAAGTATGTATATTTAGGTTCCATTTTCATGTATGTACATTTAAATTGATAAGGTGGAGCCACTTACCATATGAAGAAAAGATTTAAATAACCAATTATTCTCAAGAGAGTATGAGAGCATTTCTTCGCATTCAATATCATTTAACTTAACAAAATTTGGTCATCAAGGGTACATACACACATTTCTCAATTTGATATTTTATGCTACAATTTACATTTACCTTGGGAATGATTTTACGTCAGGAGAAAACAGCTGATCATTTTTGTCATATTGTACTTTTTTTCTTGGTACCTTAAGAGAACAGCTTCTCAGCAGTGCTTTTATGTTTGTTGAATGACTGCTTTTAAACCTAGGAAAATCATCACCACCATTACTTCATGTTACAAACTTTTCAACCAGGTCGCGTGTGCCGACCTAGCCGTTCGGGCGGTTTCTGTAGTTTTCTCCGAAATCAGTGTGGTAATACAGGAGAGGACCCCTAGAAAGTCTTCCACAGAGGGCATCCACCCCCCGGCTAGATCGATAACCAAGCAGCTTTAAAACACAATCATAGGTTTTTACAATAAACATTAAAAAGGAATAATGAGAGATTTTAATGATATTCAGGACCTAAATTTCACACTAAGAGATAATAAAAGCTGTTATTAACATTCTGTTATCTGCACATATAATCCGTTTTGAAATAAATATCTTTTTTTCTCCCTTGTCTAACAGTTTTTACATTGTTTTAGTAAAAGTTGATAACAGAAATGGGGGAGAAAAACAAAAAACATTTATTGTTACAATATTTCAGACATTCAATTAAAACATCAGGCATCTCAGAATGTTAAAGATACAAAAAGCAAAAATAATGAAGTTGAGTAAATTAGATTGTAGTACAATCTTAATATCATAAATAGTTTGAGTCAAATTGTATCCATTTCAGTGAATTGCAAAAATAAAGTCCAATAGCTATCAGGACATAACTTAGTGCCCCCCTCTACAAAACAAACTAGCAATTTTAGAACATTAATCAACTACATGAAATAATCCTTTAACTATCACGTGCACAACAAGTAGTTATAAACTACAAAAATAATTCTTTAAATTTATGAAAAAAATAATTTCTAATAAATTAAGTCTAGTTAGAAAGAACTAATTTTTTCACACCCAAAAAAAATTAGTTTTAATTATGTACAATCGTATCAGGTTAATTTGATACTAAAAATTTGATAACCAATTGCAATTGATCCATCTGGTTATTGGTGAAGAATAACTTTATTGGACAATTTACGATAACCTGGAAGTAGTATTTACAATTCCAGTTAATGTAAAAAATGACATTAGTTCATGGACGGTTTTTTCTTGCCTTTTAAAACAGCTTGTCTCATGTCCAGTCCACATTTTCCTTATTTGTAGTCTGCTTTCAAATATAAAATAATAAGTTTGTAATGCTGCATGCTTACAAAATAATCTACTTATATAATACACTAACGTATGCACGGTACCAAATCCGACGATATTTCTATGCTCGGCCGTAATGGCAACAAACTAGATGGAAATATTAGCGTCACTAACAACACATGTACAAAAATCCAATTACTTAACAGTTCACATGACATCAAGAGAACGCAAGCATATTTGTTATGGTTACGTATGCAACACAGTAGCTAGATTAAAAATAACAATAATGAGATACACAATATATGCAAGATCTTTCGGACATTTCACCGTTTTAAAATATCAAATTTAAATATTTGATGCATTTATCACCGATCTTTATAAAATGTCACCAACGCTATTGGGCTACATAGCACATCTAATTAGCAATATATGCTATTCTCACACATCGCTTTTAATTATCCATCTAAATATGTTGTTGTGACCCAGTTGAACATGTTCCAGGACTGGTGGGCAACCACCCCACTCAGATTCACAATGACACACATTATAACGCATTATAATTATTCTGATTCAGATGGAATTTACATAGCTATTCTCTGCACCCGCCAATTCTACTTGCTAACAGCTACAAATAACTCAGTCAGCATCATTTGGTCACCGCCACAAGGGAGACTGGAATTTTACATATCAATAAAAAAAGATTGAGATCTGTCATATGTTTCATTTCAGTTGTACATATGAAACAAACTGAACAGTCAGTGACGTATTGCATTGGAGTGCCACCCGCTGCCGACAAACATGAACTCCACTTCTTAGATCTATATTAATAATCTACATGAAAGAAATTCATAATCGTAATATGTTCAATGTGACCATACAAAGTGAAAAACTAAAAAAAGTAGGGAACTTTTCATATTTTGACCTACATCAACTGCTAAATCATCTTCATTCGACTGATTAACGCAATCCTTTTACATTCAACATGCAAAGAACATCTTATTTGTCAAAATTAATAGTAATGAAGCTTAAGATTCTATGATATAGTACTTAGAAGGGAGATTCTGAAGTGCCACTGGCTTATAGGATAGAGAGAAGATATCTAGGAAAGCAATTACCCGCAATTCTGAACAATTGCTAAGAAGGGCCATAGTTGATATAACTATGTAATTACAATGGTCCAGAAGTTTTACATGAGGTCAATATACACTGTATATTTATAGTCCTCCAAGAGAGCACGGAAATAGAAGACAAAGATATTATCATAGCATTTCTAAAAAAAATGAGTTTTTAATGTGTCTAGTCCACAGATCCAATTTGTAGTGATTCTAAGACATAAATGTATAATAAGTTTGTTATGACATGCTTTATATACAATAATCTACTTTTAATTCCTAAAGAACGACAAAACATGTAAACGACACATTTTATGCAGAGAATTTTTCAACTACATTGAAGATATTTGCTATTTTCTCCATTCAAATTTGTTTGTTACGTTTGAATGATCCTCCCATCACATATTTTCTACTTTTTACTGTTTCCACAGGGTATTGCTACTAGTAAACCTGAACACTTGGAATAGACAATTTAATTCAAGATTTCTGTTCACATTGTCAGGCATTTCTCTACTAACAGTATAATTTTGCGAATATGATCATTTCTTTAGAGCATTTTATGTAGTCTTTAACAAATTATGTGTTCAAAAATCCTTATAGACATTTTGCAGGTTAAGTTTGGAGATAACAAATTTTATAAGCTATATTTTGTTAAAGTCTGAAGTATTCCTGACTTGTGTTCCATTTCACCAGCAACATGCACATGCAGCATCTAATATGCATACTTTTATACTATTATTACTCAAAATATGTTGTTTAATATATATATATAATAAAATATCATTTCTTGTTAAGGGGGATAACGGAATATTTTCCTGAAAATTTTATTATAGCATTGGTACTCTGTTTGGTCGTGAATTAATTGGTGGCTCATAACAAAAGAATTTTTATGTTCTGCTCAGCTGGACTCATTCATTTCGCTGTGATATAATTACTTAATCATTATCATAGCTTGTGTTGTTAGTGGTCAGCATGCTGATTAAAGTTTTACATTTTTTTTTATCCATGTTTTTAGTGTCAAAAATTGTATGTAGCTGAACAAGTTTTCCGTGAGTGGATAATTGTTCCATTGCTGGCGATCTTCAAAGTTACATGTAATGCGACACCAAGGCATTGATGATAACTGTTATCAACTGTAATAAGCTGATCACTATTACACTGCGCGATAAATTCAGCAGACAAACTTCTCTCACGTAATTTTATTAAAGGAATCTACTATTCCACAAAAATGCCATGCTCTTCTTGCGTTTCTTATTATCCATATCAATTTTTAATGTTACGTGGTGCATCTTCAAGTGCGTCCATGAATCAGCAGAAGATAACTAAATCTTTATTCATCGATTATTCTGATTTAAAATTACATAACAATGCAGAAAAATATTTAGGTGGACAGGTGGACACGTCACAAAATTTCAGACTAGCCTGCAATGCTTAACCACCACGTTTGGGAAACAATCTGAGTTCCTTGTGACAGATTCACTGGATCCTATTGTTCCATTGATTGCTAGCACATCTAGTGCGCTCTATGTATTTTACTAGTATAGTTGATCAATCCATCACTGTGAGTTACGTTTATTTCTCTTCAGGACTTTTATAGAGGAACTAGAAAAGGGCCAGCGGGCTGTTTTTAACTCTTCACGTGTATGCACGTAGGCACTTCAAATCGTTACGCATCCCTTCCTGCCAAGGATTTCGGTTTGCGAGAATGAATGAACACCCGGAACCGCTTATATAAAGTGACCACTTTCACTGCCTTCAGAGCTGACCCCCTTAGAAAAAAGACCCTTTACTACAGGAAGGCATGCTCTACCTCATAGTGCTCTAGATTTCTTCCTACGTGATCATAATTGGCTTCGTAATCTTCACAACACATCCATTAACTACGCACCTATTGGATCCTCCGTGATCCTAGTACTGGCAACACGGCAGGCTTGTTCCAATGGAATAGGACTCTATGACTACTCCAAGTTACGACTACAGGCTAGACCCTCAATTTTAACTCACTACACTTTTCTTTATCGGTCCTGCTGGAAACCGCATAAGGATAGAACCGAAGCGCTCTTCGCCCCTCCATGCCTAGTGGAAAAGTGGACCTGCACGAAAGGAGCAAGGAGATTAAATCTTTCTAATTGACTAGGACTCAGTTATCAGTTTCATTGTGGATTAATTCAACTATAAAGGTATTCATAGAATTGGAACAGGAGAATATTGATAGTGGGAGCAGGTTATAAAAGAATCTCTTTTTTTTTTTAAAGATCCACACACAAAATAATTATCTTATTTGGGTTTCGGAACGCTGTTCCAGCTCACAAAAAAGTACCAGAGCGTCCATTCCCTCCAGCCCCACTACAACCCCTGTGTAGGTCTTTTTAAAGGACCTTATATAAAATGTCTAACTTTAATTTAATGCTAAATTTAATTTGTAAATTTCCATATTTATCACTATGTACAATGGACCCTATGTTTACAAATTCACAAAATCATGAGTAATTTTCCACAATTTCACTATAACAGGACCCTGTCTGAAAAGACTGGACAGACCTCTGGTTATGATCAATTAAACTTGCAGTCGACATGACATCAAGACTGTAGAAGCACTTAATTGCTTTTTCTGTGCAATGCATGCCATTATATTTTCAAGAAATTTAACAGGAAAAATAAAAATGAATAAATTAACGAAAGAAAGAAAAAAACACTTATAAATATGTGTATGGAATCATGTTATTATATCCATCAATTAGTTTGTCCCGGGGAATATAAATTTCAGTTTCGACACTACAGATTATTTTTATTAGACTTTTAAGGGGGAAATCTTACAAAAGCAGGGGTTGATCCAGGAAATTTTTTCCAGGGTCCCATTTTTGTGAATTTCAGTATCTATTTTTGTGAATTACAATATCTATTCCTGTGAAATCTCATACTATGTTTTTTAAATCATTTTTTTGTAAAATAATTTGGAAAGAAAATTTAAATATATGGTAAAATGTCACTGAAGGAGCCATTTTAATGATTGAATTTTTGTAAAGGGGCTGTTTCAATCTATTGTAATTTTGTGAAGGGGCTGCAAAACAGACCCAAATTTCGTCTGCATCAATCCCTGAAAATTTCACTAAATAAAGGTCCATTCAATGGGCCATGAAAACAATTTGTGTTTGAAAAAGTCTTGACTGATATATTCAAATTTATATACAAATAAACATAAAAATTAAAATCTTACACATTCAAAGAATTATGCTCCATCCTAAATCTTCTTGAAGCCATCCAAGTATATGCGGGTTATTATACTCCTGTTTAAAATACAAAAAATGCATAGCATAAATAAAAATAAAGCTTCACAGAAGAAAATTGCACACATTATGATGGCCACTAACAATATCAAAGTGGCCACTGAACTTCGTGGAGTGACTGGCCACAATGGATTTCTTTTTTAATCTGAAACTTTATTAAGCCTGTCAGTGATATTTGTTTAATAACTTTCTCAACAATTTTATACAAGCACTACACTCGGCACTAATTTAAATGTAAAAAAAAGTAAAATTTAAATCTTGAAAATAAATAATTTGTTTTATAAGATTACAGATTATTAATCTGTGACTAGTAAGGCGTTTTAAGTAGGGATGCAACGGATATCCAGCAAAATATATTTCATCCGGCCAATATGGCGGATAATAGGTAGTAGCCGGATATTACAAACATCCGGCAGTAAATCTGGCCAAAATTATATACAGAGAAATAACATAAATAAACATAATAAATGAATAAATTCTAAAACCTGCAATAATAAAAAATACGAAAAAACAAAGTTTTGTGAAAATATTTTGTTTTCAATACTTTTTAGAATATATTTTTATCGTGTATAGAAAAAGGGGAAAAAATAAGTACTTCCATCTTTTTTTAAGATTGGAGTCGTTTATTACTGGAAGAAATTATTGTACAAAAAGACTGTTTTTCAATCTTTGTAAGATTTCGGTTACCCTTTTTCCCTACCATAAATTGACCCTGCTTATGAGAATAATGTGTTTGCTGTGGTACTGCTGACTGCTAAGAAAAGGTCTCCCCTCCACCTAATTTTGATAAAGTAAGGAAATTTGTTACATTGATTTTCCAACAGTTGAGTGGAAATGTCTCTTTCAAGAACTGATCTTTTAAAGATATTTATCTAACTCTTGAGGGAGAACATCCATGACATTGTTATTTGTATGACTAATTACCGTAAAACTGGTACTAAATTCATGGAAACAATCCCAAAAGGATTTCTGATTTTTGAAGTAAATAATTTGAAGCTAATGAGAAAATTTAAAGAAAAAAGTAATAGCTCAATGATATAAGAAAACTAGTGGGAAAAAAAAGAAAAGGAAACATACTGCTGGCAGATAACCAGCTGAAAGTTTCGTCGGATATTCGGTATCTGGCCAAATTGATATTCGTTGCATCACTAGTTTTAAGTTAGAAATTTTTTAAGAAATAGCATTCGCATCTACACTACTGGCGAAAAGTATTGCAAGTTTGAGAAATGTAACCATCGTTTCAAGAATAAGCCCAGAAAAAATGGACAGGAAATTTTCCAGATTCAAATATCCATGAGAATTTATGTAGTATAATTGGAAGGAATACATCTGAAAATCACCAAAAAACAAAATGAGAGCTTCAGGAACCAATCATTTAAGTTGGCACCATGAAACACCGAAGGAAGTGCTGTAAAACATTGTGGGTTCCGTATCTAAAAGACTGGCTGTTGTGATCAAAGTCAAAGCTGTTCAGCAACATAATAAATGATCTGTAGTTTAATTACATTTATTTACTATTCACTTTTTGCAGAATAACTTGAAATTAATTCTTTTTTTAATTTTATTCCGGCAAGCCAAAATGGATTCTGATTTCTATAATAACCTATATATTTTTCAATAAATTAAATAATTATTTTTGTTCTTTAACTTAATGCTATCTTGTCTTTGAAGTAATAAATTTAATATGTTGACATTCAAAAATATTAATTATATCGATTTTTAATTTTGACAGGGGAAAGGGGCTTAATTTTGAAAAGGGTTAGATTTCTGAAACTTGCAATACTTTTGGCCAGTTGTGTATGTGCAGAGGTGGTGCCAGCGGGGGGGCCATGCACCCCCCATCGGGGATCACTGCCCCCACCCCCTGTCGGGGAGTGTCGTCGAGGATTTTTTTAGAGAATTTGTTGGTTTAGAAAAACGAGGGAAGTTTTGAAACCAGATAAAAAAAATTCCATTCAGAGTGTTCCGTTCACTTCCATTCTCATTCTGCTTGGAATTATACGATATTCACATACTGAATATTGATTATCTGCAGCTGAGAGTATGTTTCTCGGGATTCGAAGTAACCAGCGAACAAGATCCACATTTCTTGGGTAAGCAAGGTTGCCCGATCTGCTGACAATTGCCTTTGTAACGACCTTTTTAACTACGACTTTGGTGAAAATCACTGGGCTTTCCTGTTAACCAAGAACAGATAATTAATGGCCATCTCATCATAATAATTTTTAATAAACGAAACCAAAGTAGGAAATTTATCTCTTACTCGAATACTTTTTTGAGAGCTGTGCAAGTACTGAAACGTAAAATGTTGGGGTTTTATCGTTTGGCCCCCCTGTCGGGGAAGATGGCCATCCCGTCGGGGAGAGTCTGGTGCCATCACTGTGTATGTGCAATGCCGCACCATTTATTTATTGTTATTATTAGTTCTAATTATGAATACATTGCCTGAATTTTAATTCTTTTTATCTACATAAAAATTATGTAAACAGACATTCCCAGAAACGTGACCTTGAATATTCTACGATTAAAAAAATGGATTAAAATGTTTGGTGACTAACCAATTACAACTTTGAAAAGAGTTTATTTGTTTTAAGTTTTGGAAAGTTTACACGAAGGGCATCTGCTATTAGGGTGGGGTGAGGGCGTGGCCTACGTTGGAGGACTTTTTAAGGGGTTCTAACTCTTAACGCGCGTTCACATAAACTTTGAAAAAGAAAGAGGAGTTGACAAAAACCGAAAGCTGATTTTCAAATTAGTCGCCTAGAGTAATGTACAAGTGGCCAAAACTTGAATATAGTATGAAAATGACATTTTTTGTTCAAAAAAGTCGCTCAAGTTGCCGTATCTTTAAATTAGTAGCAAAAGTCGCGTTTTTAGTTGCCAGTGGACACCCTGTATGTTGCTTCTAGGTATAGTCAAACTATCTTCCTTTACAGGATATGCATAAGATGGTGAAGGCTAAAACTGCTAAAACTATTTGCAACTCACAACGCTGCTTCATTCCACTGAATGAAAATAACATTCACGTTAAAATATATCCAAGAGCTACAATGCTTAAAACTGCATGTATCTCCAGCAAAACTGAACTACCCTTGAAGGATATTTGTGGATTTGTATTGCGTACATGAGGAAAACTGTTAGGTTGCCTGTGTGTTAAACATCTTTAAAGAAACTGAAGAAGTTAAAATTATGTTATTGCATCCACATGCACTGTCTTATGCATATCCTGTAAAGGAAGGCATTTTGACTGTAGCTAGAAGCAAAAAACTTTTAAAAAATTGATGTAAACACTGTTACAGGAAGAACTTATACAATTTCAGCTAAAGACACTGAATCAATGACATTTGCTAAAAAATAAAAAAAAAGTAAATAGTAAACAAAACTAATTTATACAGTGCATGAATAACATATCAGGCCTGAAAATATGAACACTATGTTATGTTTATATATATCATAAACAAATGGCTGAGTGAGAGAGTCTGTTTTACATAATTTTTATGTAGATAAATAAGAACGAAAATTTGGGCAATGTTTTCATAATTAGAACTAATAATAAGAATAAATAGATAGTAATGCATTGCACATAGATCCGAATGTTATTTCTTTAAAAATTCATAACTTAAAAATCTGCAATCTTATAAAGCAATAATAGGTGATTAAAATATAAAAAAAATCAAGGAAAACAAAAAAGGGCATGTTTTGAGATATTCAAGGTCAAGTGAATTAGATTTTTATTTAAGTTTTGCTGAAATTTTATACACCCTGGAAAAGCTTGCACCAAGAGCTTTAAAATGAGCCCTCATTTATTTCAGTAGTACAAATAGAACACAAGTTATGTGCTGTTTTATGAGGTTAAGTATCACACTTTTTTGTGATTTTTAAATGTGGAAGTCATAAATTGTCAATCAGATGAAGCGTTGTCAGACAAAAGAATAATTTTATGGCTTGATTAAATATTGCTTTTATGTTTTACACTAGGGATGATCCAGATAATGATTATGCCGGATATTGGATATATCCGAAGGTCTTTTGTCTGGCGGATATGGATATCCGTCATTAGATATACTTTTAATTATGGTGTTTGTTAATTGATTTTTTAAAATATCAATTAACTCAGTAGCAGAATTTTCTACATCAGTCTGCAACGCAGATTTAAAAATAGAAAAATAGTCTGCAAGGTAACATTGGTTGAAAAATAATAGCTCATACAGCTACATGAAATCTAAAAAAAAAAAAAAAAAATTCACCAGACGGTTTATTTGTTACAGTAATTTTTTAATCTCCTGGGCCTGAGAGGCCAGGTGCACATCTTGCCGGGTTAAATATGAAACAGTAACCAGGAAAGAAAAAAAAACTCATTTTAAGTTTTCATAAATATCCAAAATGAATTAACTGCTATTTTTTTAAATAAAATATGCAATCAAACAAAACATTTGGATATTAAATTTCTCAATATTTTAATTTGTTATGAAACATATGAAATTTAATAATTACACCATATGAAATTTAATATTTTGTTTAAAATCTAACTAATTAAATTAATATAAACAAATAATGTTATCTCATACCTTGATTAAAATCGCTAAATTATTGCAATATTGAGATAATAACATCCAAATGAAATCATAACAAATATAAATAATAAAATAATCTCATACCTTGATTAAAATTGCTAAATTATTGCACTATTGAAATAATAAAATCAAAATATCTAATATTATTTCATGGTATAAAATGCTAATTTATTATAATTATATTTGTTGCTTCTACTCTTAACAAACAAACAAAGGAAAACAAAAATATTAACCTAAAACTTACTATCAAAAGAATGTTAATTCATACTAAACTGTAAATAAACAGTCGGTATGAACTAGGGATGTAACGGATATCCGTCAAATATCTGGTATCCGGCTGATTTTTCAATATCCGAAATACTGTCGGATATCTGAATCATAACTACCGGATATCCGACTTCTTTGACAGATATCCGGCTATATACTACTAAAGTTCTATCTATAATATACATGGGACAGGATGGAAAATTATCTTGGAACATTCTGGATAAAGTGATATTTTTTAACTGAAACAGAGGAATATTTTTTAACTGAAAAAACAGCAAATTTAACACTGGAAATGGATCATTTAAAACAAACACACAATTTCAACATTTGTTCAGTAGTTTTTGAGCACATTTATAAGTAGTTCGGCTAATATTTAGAGCTGATTTCATGCTGCAAAGTGCCGCTTAGCCATAGGCGCACCCACGAGGGGGCTATGGGGGCTATGGGGGTTTAAGACCCCCCCCCTAAAAGTGGACAGTTAGAAGTGAAAAACTTAAAAAAATGAAAATTGTCACTAATGAATTATTACTATTATTATTTATTGTCTTCAAATTATTTCTAAATAATTTTTACCTAAAAAGATGTTAGTTTTTAAATAAATACTTACAGAGTTAGTCGGTTACAATATCACTGAAAAGATCAGATAATTATTTATGACTCTATAATGAGTTTTTGCTTGTGGGCTTGTGTTGTATGGGCAAATCCAGTGGTACAGAATATTTTGACGGTATAAGAGGGTTGTAAATATTATCGATCTCACTATAACCGAGTTCAGCAGTATTTTCAGCTCAGCCCCCCCTAAACTAAAATCCTGGGTGCGCCACTGCGCTTAGCAAACATTTTCTGAAATTAAAAAAAAAAAAAAAAAACTTAAGCACATCTCATTTAATGTCCATGTGCAAATTTGGAGGCAATCTTCTCATCGTTTTTGGTCGTAGACTGCTGTTTATAGGGGAAGTTTAATTATAAGCACTGTTTAGTATCATTTGAAAAATATGTGCATTCAGTATACAGATTTCTCTCATGGTAGTCCGAGAAATAATGAAATTTTACATTCTCCAGATGGAGTTCCTCGGATAATTTTAATTTGCTCCGGAAATCCGATATTTAACAAAAAACTCCGAATATTCTGTCATAAAACAGAGGTAGCGTTGTCTGGCATCCGGATAAAGCCGGACATAGTTACGCTTTTTGATTGCGTGTCTGGCCAAACTTAACGCTGTCCGGCTTTTCTTAGGCTTTTGACTGGTGACTTTGGCTGATGAGTAATAAAGTACTTGAACTGATTTGGCATTCGATGTTATTTATATTTCATCAGAATTTAACAAGATTCCTGTAATAATCAAAAGAGCTTGATTTTACATACAATTTTTTTGTTGTACCTATTAATACAGAGACAAAATCCTCAATATTGTAGGCTGTCCGGCCTTTTTACCCATATGTCCGGCCAAACTGGCTGGTCTGTGCAGCTATTTGGTTTAGCGACCTGGCAACCCTTTACAGAGGCAGGGAGAAATTTTCAATCTTCATCTTTTTTCTAAATGACAATCTTTTACTGAGCATATATTTATTCCCCAATACCTAATGATAAAAATTAACTCTTATTTTAGATATTATTTTTTAATTGATTTTAGTTATTTAAATTCATTCATGATTTTCTGCATGTTTCAATTGATTTTTAAAGTTAAGTCTACTTAAAATATGTACATTTAAAATGTGTTTGTGAAATATTTATTAATGAAAATTATAATATGGTATTTTACTAGTTTAAAATAGTTGTTTTAGTTACTACTACAGTATTTTGTATGATTATCACTCCATACACATAAAGTACTTTGATTGATCTTTTTTACGTGTGTGTGTCGGAATATCAAAATCAAGAGTAAAAAAGTGAAAATTTTCTTAAAATTTGGAAACTATTGCTTGAAATGATTTTTTTTAATGAATCCCCACCCCCCTATGGTCAGGCATGAAAGCATGAAACAGCTAAAAAGACTGAACTTTGCTGCGGATCATACAGAACAAATAAATTATTATGTATTTAACACATTACCTGCTATATTTTTATATGTATTTATTATTAAATTAACTAATGTTCATTATATCACTGTATTCAGTAAAACATTATTAATTCATTAAACTAATTTAAATACTAAATCTCATGCATCAATGATGTTGAAAAAGACTGAAAACTTTCATGCCTGTATGGTGCAATGTAAATTTTTGTACTGTGAAAGAATGCTTGTATATTTTAGAAGTTAAACAATAAACAGATGCATTTTTGTTTTTTAACTTGTAATTTAAAAACATATTATTTTTGATTAAAGATATTCAATGCATTACCTGAAAAATTCTATTTCATACTGGTATAAAACTAGAGATGTAACGAATAGTGATTTGGCTGAATACCAATACAAACAGATAAAAGTAATGAAATAGAATACAGACAGACAAAAATAATCAAATATAATACGAACAGTTTTAAAGGGCTTTATATGGTATTTGTAAACAACACCAGTCGTCTAAGGTTAATCTATCCGCAAATACGAGTTAAGCGTGACATAAGCAGAAGAATTCAGTAATATAATTTATTAGCCCACCAATTTTAGATGTATATCGTTTCAATTTCAAATACTATCTAGCAACTATTCGTGACCATTTGCCAAAATAATATTATAATTGATTTATTTTCTGAACCTTCAGTCAATCGCGTTATTTGCAACCTGATTAGGGTTAGCCGACCGTGATCGGCATAGTATAAGCTAAGAATATAAATAATGTATCAGTCTGAATATCATTACATTTTCACTTATTCAAAAAGCATTAAACATTGTTCATAGGCTCAAATGATTCAAAATGGGAAGCATTAACACTCACCTTAATATTACGGAATCGCTCTTCCCTAACGCGAGCTAACAGCGGAGGCAGCCATATTTGTTTCACCGGAAAATCGACTTTTCGAATGTTGAACCGAGATTCTCGTTCAACGTCATTCGACTGTACTTGGCATTTTTCAGAGGAACCACGAAATTCGTTCAACCCATGGACTATTGCTTGCAACTCTCTGTTTTCACCATTTATTTGGTGACACGTTGAACTTATATTTATAACAGTGCATATTTCTGCTGCGTTTTGGAGGAAATCACTGAAAACTCCAAACGGTTTGGTCGGTGGACGAGACCTGGTTTTGAATCAGGCACCTTCCATCTTCCAGTTCAAAGCCCTATGCGCTGGGCGACTGGTCGGGCAGTTGATTTCCCGTCAAGAGAGGACAAAGAAGTCTTGGGTAAGGCACTTGTACCAGAGCAGTTCTTCAGTCACATTTATCTTTTGGTACAACTGTTGTACCACCAGAGTCTGAAGGTTACGATATTTTACATTTAATAATAAACAACAAAAAGTACAAACCATATCTGCCCATGCACACCACATCATAGCTTGCCCAGCTGTCTTTAGGCTCCTTATGCTCTAAAACCCCTTTTTTACGGAGAAGGCATCTTTATTAGTCAGCAATCTACAGGTGTCTTCTTCTAACCATTTAGAAGACACCATTGCTACTTCATCTGCTCGTAAAAAATGAACTACAGCAAAATCCATCTGAAAAATGTTATAAGTTTGTCACAATTATAATTAGACAGTAAGATGGGCTAGTCGCGTAATATTAAACATGTACCAAAACATTTGATTGATCTCTGTAGGAAGCAAAATCACAAAATCATGAACTCACTGCAATTTTCATAACATTATTGAAACTAAGAACATTCCTGACAATACCAGAGTGGGAATAAACCAGTCTTTTGGGAGGGAAATTTATGGAAAATTTTAATTTATACTTCTTTTTAAATAATTTCAATAATCGTAATTACAAAAGTAACAACTCCGCTCTTCAGGCTTGTGAACGAATGGCAAAGTAATCAAGAGACAAGAATGTTTTCTTCTTTCTTACTTTGCTGCAATGTTAATTCTGACTAAAATAATTCATAGTACATATTTGATCTTTTAAAAGATTCTACTCAATATCTATTGCCATGCTTTTCGCAGTCTTCAAGTCAAAGTTCAAGGCAAACTAAACTAATTCAATAGCATTTCATAAATTTTTTAAAAATAAATTTATAAAGTTAGAAAATACTGAATTTATAATTGATCTTTAATGAAGTATTATATGTTTAGGTGAAATGTTAAAAAAAGAATACATTCAAAATCATTACAATTAATAAAATTGTATGTCAAACAGGTTTATGTGCTAATTTTAAGTGTGGTTATTATGTTTATATTTCATATATTAGCCCTAACTTCAAACTGAAAAATTGCTGGTTTTGTTTACTTTCAAAATTCCGAAGTTTCTTCCCGGGTTTCAAAAACTAGATTTTTTGCAACTGTAAATTTGAGACGACACCAGCATGATAATGACACACATGTTCTATAAAAGTATATATGAAAAAGAAAGAATGTAAGGAAGGATAAAGATTAAAATTTAAGACACAGTTTTATAAGACAGGTAAAAAAAGTCAGAGGGTCAAAAAACTTATTGACTATTTTAAAATCACATTTATACACATGTAAAATGAAGGCTCCATTTTCAAAATTGAAAAATGAAGAAAGTTTGTCCTTAGCTATCATCGTGCTGGTGTCGTCTCAAATTTACAGTTGCAAAAAATCTAGTTTTTGAAAGCCGGGAAGAACCTTGGGAATTTTGAAAGTAAACAAAACCAGCAATTTTCTAGTTTGAAGTTAGGGCTAATATATGAAATATAAACATAATAACCACAGTTAAAATTAGCACATAAACCTGTTTGACATACAATTTTATTAATTGTAATGATTTTGAATGTATTCTTTTTTTAACATTTCACCTAAACATATAATACTTCATTAAAGATCAATTATAAATTCAGTATTTTCTAACTTTATAAATTTATTTTTAAAAAAATTATGAAATGCTATTGAACTAGTTTAGTTTGCCTTGAACTTTGACTTGAAGACTGCGAAAAGCATGGCAATAGATATTGAGTAGAATCTTTTAAAAGATCAAATATGTACTATGAACTATTTTAGTCAGAATTAACATTGCAGCAAAGTAAGAAAGAAGAAAACATTCTTGTCTCTTGATTAGTTTGCCATTCGTTCACAAGCCTGAAGAGCGGAGTTGTTACTTTTGTAATTATGGTTATTGAAATTATTTAAAAAGAAGTATAAATTAAAATTTTCCATAAATTTCCCTCCCAAAAGACTGGTTTATTCCCACTCTGGTATTGTCAGGAATGTTCTTAGTTTCAATAATGTTATGAAAATTGCAGTGAGTTCATGATTTTGTGATTTTGCTTCCTACAGAGATCAATCAAATGTTTTGGTACATGTTTAATATTACGCGACTAGCCCATCTTACTGTCTAATTATAATTGTGACAAACTTATAACATTTTTCAGATGGATTTTGCTGTAGTTCATTTTTTACGAGCAGATGAAGTAGCAATGGTGTCTTCTAAATGGTTAGAAGAAGACACCTGTAGATTGCTGACTAATAAAGATGCCTTCTCCGTAAAAAAGGGGTTTTAGAGCATAAGGAGCCTAAAGACAGCTGGGCAAGCTATGATGTGGTGTGCATGGGCAGATATGGTTTGTACTTTTTGTTGTTTATTATTAAATGTAAAATATCGTAACCTTCAGACTCTGGTGGTACAACAGTTGTACCAAAAGATAAATGTGACTGAAGAACTGCTCTGGTACAAGTTCCTTACCCAAGACTTCTTTGTCCTCTCTTGGCGGGAAATCAACTGCCCGACCAGTCGCCCAGCGCATAGGGATTTGAACTGGAAGATGGAAGGTGCCTGATTCAAAACCAGGTCTCGTCCACCGACCAAACCGTTTGGAGTGTTCAGTGGTTTCCTCCAAAACTTAGCATAAATATGCACTGTTATAAATATAAGTTCAACGTTTCACCAAATAAATGGTGAAAACAGAGAGTTGCAAGCAATAGTCCATGGGTTGAACGAATTTCGTGGTTCATCTGAAAAAAGCCAAGTACAGTCGAATGACGTTGAAGGAGAATCTCGGTTCAACATTCGAAAAGTCGATTTTCCGGTGAAACAAATATGGCTGCCTCCGCTGTTAGCTCGCGTTAGGGAAGAGTGATTCCGTAATATTAAGGTGAGTGTTAATGCTTCCCATTTTGAATCATTTGAGCCTATGAACAATGTTTAATGCTTTTTGAATAAGTGAAAATGTAATGATATTCAGACTGATACATTATTTATATTAAATCATCATAATCAATATAAATTATTTTAAAATCACATGTAAAATGAAGGCTCCATTTTCAAAATTGAAAAATGAAGAAATTTTGTCCTTAGTACATATCATTTTGATTTCTACAGAACAAATGTGGTATGCTTTTTAAATTTGTTGTTTCAATTTTTTAATTAAAAATAAATAATTTCTAAGAATGGATAAGCAAAATTATAATTCATAAGTCAAAAAGGGGGGGGGGAACTGGGCGTGAATAAACAAAAGGGAAAAATAAGCCTCGAAAAATAAAACAATTCAGTGAAAATTTTTAAAAAAGGGGGGAGGGAATATATTACAGGGGGGGAGGGAATATATTACAGGGGGGGGAGGGAATATTATGAAAGGCAATTTAAAAAAAATGTAACGCATGGAGAAAAAAGGAAAAACATTCAGACATTTGAGTAATGATACTTATGATTTTCAAGTTCAATAACTATTGAACTATTGTACTTAAGTTTGTGTGAAATAGGAGTTAATGTTTATTCTTACAGCATTGGAGATTTAAATAAAGGAAAAATACTTATTTTCAATACGAATGGAAAAAGATTGAAATTGAGAGATGTTGGAAATTAATACTTACTGCTGGGAAGAGCTAGCTTAATTACTGC
>JAWZYV010018151.1:0-26827 GCA_038373885.1 Cheiracanthium punctorium
TCGATCGTCCGCCATCTTGCTGGTAGTTAACTCGATCGATGGCAACGGCTGCCCTTTTTCCAGCATTGGGCAATCTATCCAGCTGTTCTCGCGTTCTTCCATTTTTCAGCAGATGTCAGTGCTGTTAAAAATAATCGTGACCATTTTTTTTACGGGAAATGACGCGCTAAAAAGTAAAGAATTCTCGTGGAGCTTTGTCACCCACCACTATTTTTATAGAAATCCAATCTATTCTTCGTGACTGGCAACAGTCAAAACGTTAGAGTTGGGTGTTCCCAGAGCGGGATCACTGCGCCTTAAAGGGTTAAACATGGAGTACATTGGAGCCAAGACGGATATTACGTGCACCAGTTCCCATTAGCGTACACGGCCCCAAAGCAGCCCAGCCGAGAGAGGAGTTTACTCCCTAGAATTGATTTTTCTTCATTGAGGAGTGTACCATTAAATTTTATCTAAAATAATGTTAATGGAAAAAACTCACATGTGGTGCAACGGATAAATTTAATTTTCTTACAGTCAAAAAGTAGTATAATCATAAAAACTAGTTGTTTTTAATTAAGGTTAATAAATCTAAAATTTGTACACATTGTTTTTTTTGGCCAAAGGACAGGCAGTTGCTAATCAAGCATTTGCCACTACTAAGACTCGAATTACTGGCCATTTGGGGAATACCGAATGGGCGGCCATCGTTACCCTCCTATTAAGGACGGACAAGTTAACAGTTATGCTCAAGCTGGGATTCGAACTCAGACCCAAGGAGTGATAGAAAATATAAACGTGGTCTTAAGGCCAATCACCTGCGCGAGGATTCTCGGCCAAGGGGGGGTATTGCCCTCCGTGGGGGACTTGCTAAAGGATCCTACTCCGTATTTACGTGAAGTTTCGAAGAAAACAACGGAAAACTCCGAGCGGTTAGGCCGGTGGACGCGACCTGGTTTCGAACCAGACACCTTCCCTCTCCCAGTTCAAAACGCTAGCGCTATGCCACTGGTGGGGACGGGGAAATAGAATCGTTCCATACCCACAACATTTCCTGGACGGCAGTAACTTAGAACTAAGTGATTTTCTCTACGTTGTCTGCTTGTCTTTTTTTTCATGGAATATGGGGGATGAGGCACTTTTGCTTTTACAGCCATTTGGACCAACCCAAAATCCAGATTATACCAAAAGCGGCTGTACCTGCCAAGGGTGTTAATTTCTACCAATAATTCCGGAAGAGTGCATTTTTACTTCATTCGGGAGCCCATGGATGACAGCACTACGGATCGGATCGTTGCTTTTTAATTTTGAAGCAAATACCCAGCAGAAGACCCCGAGATTTAGTTTATCACTCTCAGAGGTATCGTTTTGCATGGGAACTTGGAGGACATTTCGGCCACAACGTATTCAACGTGCCCCAGTCACCATTTGCGAGAACGGCGGTCTTTGGTTCGGTCCCAGGATCGAACCCACAACCTTTCGGCTATGAGATCGATTCCCCTTCCAACCGGGATACAGCGGCCACTCTCCAAGTTGATCCAACAATAGATTAGACAGCTGACTGTGCGGGGCACAGCCAGCTGTCGTCAAAAAGGGGTCTCTAGATCTGTGGCACGCGATGAACGTTTCGATCGTCCGCCATCTGACTGGTAGTTAAGTCGAGCGATGGTAACGACTGCCCTTTTATCAGCATTGGGAAAGGGTTGCGCCTCAAAGGGTTAAAGGGAGAACATTTCTGCGTTCATAATTATCAGATTTTCTACAAACCAACTTCTCTAAATACTTGTGGGCAGTAACATCAAGTTTCAAGAACATTTTCGTGACCTAAAAGTCCATAATCCTGGGGAAAGGATTTGTAATCATTTATATGTTGTGTTAGGTTTGGAAAGAAAGAGTTTCTTTCTAATTACCTTGGAAATAGAGAACCACTTTTGGTAGTCCCTTCGCATTTTTTGAAGGACGAAAGCAAGAAGGTTTAGAATTGAATAAGTCATTCATTTTGAAAAATACATTAGACACGATTTTTCACATTCATCTTTGAAAAATCAGTATATTTTAGTTTTCGATTACAGTTTTAACTCCTTCTTCGAAATAAATTAAGCATTGCAATTCTGTTGCAAACCACCACAATTTCCTTAATGCAAAAACTATAATGCAATTTGCTTTAAAGGCTTCCCGTAGTTTTTATTAATTTCCATAAAAGCTCCAAAAATGCAATTCGTGGCTGAGTAGTCCGGGTTGCAATGTTTAAAAATCTGGAGTGACTCCACTCGACTTTCCGAACACTTACGATTAAGATCATTACCAAGCACTTAAATAAATTTTAATCGATGAATAATTCAAACATATATACCAAATTGAAACTCAATCGAATGCACCGTTTAAACGCTTGCGCACTTTCAAGAATTTCTCCCCATATGCCATTATGCCATAACGTAAAAGAAAGTTTTGTCGTAGCCCTTTAGGAGAACTATAAGTCCTATACACACCAAAATCAATACCGGTCTTAGGATGGTAATTTATAACATATATACCCAATTTCAGCTCAATCGAAGGTACCGTTTAAACGCTAGCGCACTTTCAAGAATTTTCCTCCATAGGCCGTAATGTAAAAGAAATCTTTGTCGTAGCCCTGTAGAAAAACTGTAAGTCCTATACACACCAAAATCAATACCGGTCTTAAGATGGTAATTTATAACATATATACCCAATTTCAGCTCAATCGAAGGTACCGTTTAAACGCTAGCGCACTTTCAAGAATTTCCCCCCATAGGCCAGAATGTAAAAGAAATCTTTGTCGTAGCCCTGTAGGAGAACTATAAGACCTATACACACCAAAATCAATACCGGTCTTAGGATGGTGGTTTATAACATGTATACCCAATTTGAGCTCAATCGAATGTATCGTTTAAACGTTAGCGCACTTTCAAGAAATTCCCCCCATAGGCCATAATGTAAAAGAAATCTTTGTCGTAGCCCTGTAGAAAAACTATAAGTCCTATACACACCAAAATCAATACCGGTCTTGCAACGGTGGTTTATAACATGTATACCCAATTTGAGCTCAATCGAATCTACCGTTTAAACGCTAGCGCACTTTCAAGAAATTCCCCCCATAGGCCATAATGTAAAAGAAATCTTTGTCGTAGCCCTGTAGAAAAAATATAAGTCCTATACACACCAAAATCAATACCGGTCTTGCAACGGTGGTTTATAACATATATACCCAATTTGAGCTCAATCGAATCTACCGTTTAAACGCTAGCGCACTTTCAAGAAAATTCCCCCATAGGCCATAATGTAAAAGAAATCTTTGTCGTAGCCCTGTAGAAAAACTATAAGTCCTATACACACCAAAATCAATACCGGTCTTGCGACGGTGGTTTATGACATATATATCCAATTTGAGCTCAATCGAATGCTCCGTTCAGGAGCTATCGTGTTCACTCACATACGCACAAACACACACACACACACACACACACACACACACACACACACACACACATACATACATCTCGTAAAAATAGCATAGATGGATTCAGAAGCCCTCAAAACGTGTAAAAACACCAAAATCTCGAAGTCGAATTTTTTCATGATTACAATACTTTCCTTACATGGTACATGTTCGGAAAGTAAAAATTAGATTTGACTACATGAGTCTGTATCGTATCCTCGAGCTATTTGGGTGATTCAATGCATGGTCAAACCATCATGCCCTTCGTCTTCATGTACGTCTATCGCACATTGGCGTTCAGTATTCAATCTTTCATACTCAATAATATGTCCCTCAATGCGGCGAACCAAGATTATCTATTAGGAAAGGGATTCTAGAGATGGAGGTGTCCGGAAAAAGATTGAGTGGCAGGCTATAGGGCTCATCACATTCTGTAAAAGTCAAAGAACATCAGCGGCTTATGTTCTCTGCGATCTAAATCCGAACGAATATCAGTTTCCATAAAAGTATTATCCTAATATTTTGCAGTTGGCAAGTCACAATCATTCCAATAAAAGAAAACAAGATTCCTGAAAAGAAATGATCGAAAAATTGCATTCCGTTTAGTTGCTGAACTAACGGAAACGACAGAAAATAACGCAGAACTTAATTATTTCATTTAGCCCAATAAAGGGTGCATGTAAATGCTTTTCTTCAGGGAATCATATTCAAACTCTAGCCTCTCTTACTCACATTTAAATCTTTAAAAAGAAAAAAAAAACATGCTGAACGCACGGCTCATAAAACACTTTCCATCACAAGTCTGCCTTCGATCAACACGCGGTAAGAGAAGTTGTTGCAGGAGCTGCCATCGTGTTCTTGCAATGATTAAGGTTAACTCCCTTAAAAAATAAGATACTAAAGTATTTTTTAGCTCTTATTACTTAGTTATACCCCTGTAAATTGGCTATAATTGTATTAAATTCATTGTTACCGAATATAACATTAGTCTATAAATTTAACTAATTAATTTTGTTTACTTTAAATCGGATGACTCTAACTCTCATCCGATTTATACTGTGACTACACGTGGATTTCAGTGAAGTTATTCTGGGTCTCCATGTAAAAACAAAAGATTCTGGCTATACTGAGAAATGTACAGGGAGGTTATCGTAAATATTACTTTGTAAATCGGTCTCTGCATCTGAAAAGGATCAGCAGATTGCTACCAGAGTCTACACTATACAAGGGCGGATTAAAGGGGGGGAGGAGGGGGCGACCGCCCCCCCCCCTGAGAAAAAAGAGATTAATGTAAAGGATCCTATTTTATTTTCATAAAAGGGATGCATATGTCAATCTTCTAACTAATCGCCCCCACCGACAAACTAACCGCCCCCCCCCGACAAACTTGCAATAATCCGCCACTGACACTATATCCTATCAAGAACGTTTTTTAAAAAGGTTAGTTTAAAAAATGGCCACTATTTGGCGCTTTACGTGAAAAACAGCAAATTTAAAAATGGATATGACTAAATCGGAATGCACAAACAATTTTAGCAAAGTATATATGTCAGCGCTAAAGCTCGAAAGCTGTTAATGTGCACATTGCCTAGCTAATCTGCAGATTAACTGATTTACTTCGTTGCGGAATCAAGAATTTTCGAAGTTTTATCATGGTAATGTGCTGTGCACATAAACACCTTCAGTATAGTTAAGTTAAATTGTGTCTCTCTTTTAAAAACTAATTTGCTATTTAATTCATAATGTCACTCACTGTATTGTAAGCGTAATTTTATCATGTTTCGCTAATGCATTTCTTTAATATACTAAAATTCGTTTGATTCTTGGTATTACAGACTTTTAATTGATTGATGTTTGATTCTATCAACTAATTTCTTGACTGTTTAGTTGTATTATTATTACAGTGTACAGAACAGTTTCTGTGCAGACTTTTTCAGCTTTGTGGATTAAATTTTTTATTCGTTAGCATTACTAAAAAAAATAAAGCTTTATACAAGCATATTCTATACGAACTTAGTTTTTAATATGCAACCAGAAAAAAAGTCGAGAAATTTATATTATAAAAATAAAGTATAGCTTAATGTGTACTTTTGCTTAAAAAAAATGAATCAACCTCTTAAAAGCTGCTGCGTCTTAAAACGTCTTGAAAGAAGCAGCTTGTTAGGAAATCAAAGATATCATTTTAAACGCTCTTTTCGACGACGTTGAAAGATACTTCCGTTTTCGGCTTTTGTGGCTACCCAACTTGCTTTATCTGCCCCAAATATACAGGGTGATTTTAAATAAAGTTACCATTCCAAAAATCTAAAATTTTAAAACTACTGGTCAGAATGATGTGATATTTTGGCAGGACAATCGTAAGGCAATAGAATTTTGTATGGCGAAGGAAAAATAATAGTTCCAATATGTGCGAATAGATGGCACTGTCAAGGTTCACATTGTCTGGAGATATAGAATTTACTAATAAAAGACGTGCGCAACGCAGACATAGCTGCCATAAAAGTGCAGAGCACCAGCTTCTTAGCTGATTACTTCATCATGGCTCCGACTATGAAGGATCGCGCTCTGCTGTTGAAGCTTTTTTTATCAGAACGTCTGCGCTTACAGCTATTAGGAAGTTTCGGACATTAAAATCTATAAAATCGGGTGCAATATCCACAAATGATCTGCGAAAAATGATTGCTAAATTCGTAAAGACCGCTTCGTTTGACGTTAAACGAGGACCGGAGGAAGGAAAGCAGTTTCGGCTGCGGAAATGGGAGATGTGGCTACAGCATTACAAGAACAGACTAACAGAGATGCTGTTAGAAGCAGTGCGCGGGAAATTGCCCGAATGCTGGATATGCCGAACAGCAAGGTGCGTAAAGTCCTACAGAACAGAGTTGGGCAAAAACTAACATTCAACTAACAACTAACAACTAGAAGTAATTTAGTTAGTTGACAGGTAAATGACAACTAAACGAATAGTTGCTAGTTGTAAGGTTCAACTAACTCTGCTCAACTAATTTAGTTTTAGTTGAACAGAAAACTAAAACTAATTTAGTTGAGACAAGTTAGGTGAACTTTCAACTAAAGCTATTAGTTGTAGTTGTAAGGTTCAACTAACTCGGCTCAACTAAATTAGTTCTAATTGAACAGAAAACTAAAACTTATTTAGTTGAGTCGAGTTAGCTGGATCTGTAACTAACAACTATTAGTTTTAGTTGTAGTTTTCGAATAACAACTAACAACAAACTGTAATCTATCTTAGCGCAGAGTTGGGCATCATCATGTAAAATGCTAGAAGTCAAAGCCCGCTGTACAGGTAGGTACTACAACGGATGCTAGAAAAAGCATTCAACAAAAATAAGTCAAAGAATATGTCTATATAGGGTTGCCAGGTCACCAAACCAAATAGCCGGACAGACCAGCCAGCTTGGCCGGACATTTGGGTAAAAAGGCCGGCCAGCCTACAATATTGAGGATTTTGTCTCAGTATTTATAGGTACGACAAAAAAATTTGTATGTAAAATCAAGCTTTTTTATTATCACCACGAATCTTGTTAAATTCTAATGAAATATAAATAACATCGAATGCCAAATCAGCCCAATTACTTTATTCAGTAATCAGTCAAAGTCACCAGTAAAAAGCCTAACAAAAGCTGGATACCGTTAAGTTTGGCCGGACACGCAATCAAAAAGCCTAACTATGCCCGCCTTTATCCGGACGCCTGGCAACGCTATGTCTATATGATTAATACTTGTAAACTTAAAACAAATAATTTCATCTTCAATTTCTAACGTTATGGAAACGACGCGTCACTTCGAATTGCCGAGGGTAAGACCGGTAAATTTAAAATTTTTCACTTTTGTGTTAGACATGACGATTTTCAATCGACGCCACTGCGTTTTAAAAAATAAATAATGCTTGAAATTTGCGATTTTAGAAAAAAGAAAACGTATTTGTTTGTGAGTGTGCAGTGTGCATGCATTAGGGGGCTGGGATGTAATGTCGTTTATTCACACGCACACACACACAACAAAAAAAAATTCAACATGTTTTTACTAATAAAAAAAAGCTGCATTCAAGCACACGTTTCATATTTGTTACACTTCAAAGCAAGAATTTTGTAGGTAGTATCATTTCATATGCGGAGGGGCATAAGCGGAGGATGCCCCTCCGCTTATTTTCACGTATTCCCTCCTTGGAGGACGAATTTCAAAATGTTCTGCTATTGATTTTTAGGTACTCGTGAAAGTTGTATTTTACAGCCATAATTTTATGGATATCGCATCTGTTCTTTGAGATCACGTGAGATATGTGAGAAGAACGTTTTGCCTCCCTCCCCTTTCATTGATTATGAACTTTGAGAAACGCTAATATAGCACCTATGCAGTGGCGGATCTAGGATTGGGTAAAGGGGGGAGGCTAACTTACTGGGTATTCAATAATTTGAGTACAGTTATCCACAGGCCCTAAGAGAGGGGGGCCGGACGGGGCGTCGTCCCTGGGCCCGTGTTCAGCTAAAGTGCGTCCGTGAATTTTTCAGAATGTGTTACGAATTTCATTTATAGATCTGTAATTAAAATAATTTTTTTAACTAGACTAAATTTTGAATACACAATTCTAGAATGATTTAGATGGCAGAAATGTTAATTCTAAACAGCAGTTTTACAAAAAAAAAAAAAAATCCTTCTATCCCTCCTGTTTTTTCGAAACTTTTGTGCTTTACGAAAGGGGCTGGAAAGATTTTCGCCCGGCCTTATAAAATTTCTCTCCGAGGCCCTGGTTATCCAAGCTTGACGACATTTCGCACGATTTTTTACATGTCGCCTGTAATTTTATTTTTCTGCCTACATATAGTATTACGTTATCGAATTTCGAGAAAGGTGTGCGAATTTCCGATAAAATAAAATACTTGATCCTGCTAGGACTTACACTTCATCGAAAAAACAATGTCTGAAACAATTCATTTAAATCATACCCCTTTCTTCCATAGTGATATTATTGTATTCCTTCTAATTATGCACCCCTTTACAAACTGCCTGATAGTGATACATGTATATTTTGTGAGAGCTGTTCCTCTTGAAATAGCTTGTTCTGGAGCTGTGCATTTATGATTTCTTCCTGATGATTTGCGGTTTCATTCTCACTAACCAAATTATCATTTTTCGGAATTTTCATAAAATAATCACCTATAATACCATTCAATGATCGCTTTCTTGAGGCCATAATATTTGCACTTAAATTAAATTCGGACGGGGTTGAATAGAGAACAAATGAATCACACTAGCGCTTCGCCCGAAAAAAACGACCAAGCCGCGAAAGCAATTTCAATGGGTTAAGATTCTGAACCCTGCTTAGAAAGGACTACAGTACTTCCAAGAAATTCTTCCACCGTTCCTAAACATTCACATCGGGTGTACTTTTGTATAAACAGGAAATGTCTGAAAACCAGATAAGGAAAATTAGCCATAGTAAAGGCCACTGTTCACATAGAGCGGTTCCCGCCGTTGCAATGTATTTGAATGGGGATATTCGGACGCGCTTTACGCCGAGCGACAGTGGACTGTCCTCCACCGAACAACAGATGGGGGAGGTGTGAAACCGCAATATTATTCACGGCCCCCAATTACCTTTTGTCAGTTAATACCGGAGTATCTCCCTCTTTCTCTGCGGTGGGAAAATTTATTGCTTACAAGTGAGAATTGGCCGTTAAATTGGCCCCCTATTGGTAGCGGTTAGCGGGAACCGCTCGATGTGGACAGTGACCTCAATAGTATTCTTTTTTAATACCCCTGAAAATCCAAACGGCGCGGCGGAACAAACGAACCTTTTACAATGGTACAGGACATAGCCACTTGGGATTCCTAGGCAGTTGATGTCTATGGGCGCGTTCGATAATTCACTGGTTGTGCACCGGTTACCCGGTGTATAACCAGAGCGTTCGTAAAGGCGGGGCGTTGTGCGAAGCTCTAAATATAACGTTCTAAAACGTTTCGCGGTCATGCAGCGGTTGTCTGCTCAGCATGACCAGAGCGCAACCAGAATGACCCTGCTAGCGAGGTGGGTTATTCCGATTATTAGAGAAGTGTTGCCAATATTTATTTATGTTTTCTTGGCTTGGCATCGAATATGGTGAGGATGACCGAAACCGGTTGATGACTGTGACGCAACATAACCGAAGAATGACCACGACCGGTAGCGGGCGCTTGGTTACACTCCCCGATTCCCACACTATGTACATTTATCATAAGGTATCCCACATCAGTTACACATCAGTACAGTATCCGAGATGCGCGCCGCACAAGGCGCGCGCAAAAACTGTTTATGTTTAACAGTGAATTATACACTAACTTCCAAAAGTTAAGCACGGAGCGGTAAAATGTAAAAAAGTGGACAAGTACTGTTTCGATTGGCGCGAAGTGCTGCAAGTAAGTGGTTCTATACTTATTCATGGAACAAAACAAATAATTACATACGGAGATAAAAGATATATTGAATTTTCATAAATTATAAGATTTCGTAACATTTAAATCATTAACAAAACGATGTTAAAATGCAAAAGAAACAACAAAACCGATATTGATAGGGTATTTGATAATCCCCACACCTTCATAAAGCGTACAGCGCCTGATAATGCTTGTTACGAGGTGATCAACCACCGCAGACTCCAGTTTTTGTCATTCCTCCTGTAGGGCAGTTTCTAAATCTTTGAGAGTGACTGAAAGTGTAAAACGTCTACCTACATACAACACGGCCTAAGGCATCCCAAAGATTTTCAGTTAAATTAATGTTCGGCAAGTAAGACAGCCACTGAGTACGCGCAATCCCCCCACTCTCCAGAAAGTCGTCAACGATGGCAGCTCTAAGGGGACGGGCATTATCGGCCATTAAAACAAAAGAAGGACCAACTGCTGTAGCGCACAGTTTCACAATGGGGTCTAGGACGTCCCTCGATAAGGTACAGCCGTTACAGAATTTCGCATGTAGATGTGCAGGTGGGTTCGATATCCCAATGAAATCCTTGCCCAGACCAAGATGCTTCCACCGTGGAATGTATGATGTTCGATGATGTTCCCGGGGATGCCTTGTTCCTTCCAGACTCTTACACGCTTATCATCGGGATTTAGGGCAAATCTGGACTCATCTGTGAAGATAATGTTGCCCCAATCAGACACAGTCCAATTCACATGTTGGCGGAACAGTTTTAATCGCGCACCTCTAAACTGGACGGAAAAAAGAAACCAAACTGGTGGTACCCGGGTGTACATATCATTCATGTGCAGCCTTCGACGAACAGTAGTGGCAGATATCGCCTTACGAATGGCCTCTGCAACAATAGATGCTTCACGTGTGGAGGTCGATCTTCAATTCCGCTTGGCCACAACAGCAGTATTTGATCTGCCGGGGGAGTCGTAACCCTTCGACCACCGGCTACAGGTCTTCGGACACCTGTTAGGCTGGTTTGGAATTGTTTCCATAATCGTGAAATGACGGAATGATGAACGCCGAAGAAAAGAGCAACATGTGTGATAGACTGTCCTGCTTCAAGGCGTCCGACCTTTGAATCCTTTCAGTATCTTCCATTCCTGTTATTGAAGGCATATAAACACGTCTAACTTGAAAACAAATCGTACGAATGATGTTAACACCTTTCATCAGCACTTACATGCAACTCTTCACAATACCGGTTTCTTATACGACTGCCTGTTCATTTTTTTTCTGGGCGAAACCGTGATTAGCTGTTATTTGACATATTTGCATATTCCCCTTCTACCTTCACAGCAAATTACAGCTTTTTAAATCCAGATTGGCTTACGTAAACTAACATTTTCCTCTCCGTGCTTAACTTTTGGAAGTGAGTGTATATTGTTACCCCCCTTTTTATGACATTACAGGGGGTGAATGGACATCATCGCTGAAACACTGTTCTTTGCACTTGCCATTAACCAACTTGCCATAGCCCGTTCTAACAATGAGCTATACTTTGCTATTCACGTATGTATGGTAAAGGCGAGAACAACTTGGTTACTGATCATCCTTAAAAGAAACCGACATGTTTCAAGGGAGAGACTAAATTTCGGGCGATTCCCTGGGACTCCGGTTTTGAAAAAAACCTGTCGCCTGGGAACGAAAGGCTTAAAAACCATTGATTGAGGTCAAGTCTAAAAATCAAAGTAGTAAATCAAAAAAGTAAATTAAAATTTCAAAATAACCGATTTTAGACATGCAGTTTTTAACTAAGCATTTAAACCCTATTCTATCTAGTGTAAGTTCAGTTGTAGTTCAGGCTATAGGGGCTATAGCCCCTATAGCCCCCCCCCCTCGTAGATCCGCCTCTGCACCTATGTTAGAAAAACACAACTCATGTATATGCCAAATTTCGTACTCGTTGCTTCAGAAATTTTAACTAGTCGAAATAATTTTATACGAATGAACATTACTTTCCGGTCTTCCCTAGTACTTGTAAATTCTTTTTTGTATGTTTTATTTTGACCTTTTTTCTACAAAGAATCGTTTAAAAATTCATGTTGAACTATTTCCTTAAAGTAGATAAGCATATTAATCATTCCAGCGTTGATTAAGTTAAAGTAGCCGAGCTGTCCTCCAAAATTTACAGAAACGAGAAAATTTCAAATGAATTAAATCAGGAAATGCTGTGGCTGAAAAATGTTATTCAGTCAAGAATAAACAAATAACCCATCGCTTTTCACTGTTTTTTTTAGGATTGGCTCATATCATTTACATATAGACAGAAGCTTACCTATCGCTTGGTGGTGTGTCCTACAGCCTTTTTAATTCTGCTAATGAAAATATCAAAAATTCGCTTGAAACTTGGAGAACGGGTGGATTTTCATATTTTCAAAGTAGCGCAGATTATTTTCTTTATTTTTATACGAAATTATGAAAAATTTCAAGCGGATCATACAAACGGTGTAGATTTTATTAAGTTTTTGAGTTTAAATTTTTAATATTTTTAGAGTAATGGCGGTAAAAGTTTTATCTTGGATTGGTTCATCCGGAATCGTTAGAGTCAGTGAGTCAGGGATCAGCCTAACTATACAAGATAGCGACATTCTGAGCTTTGTTAAAACTGTGCTATTCAATGGACTGTTATTTAGACAATTACTGTTTGTGAATTGTGCTAAGCCGATTGTTCAACGACCTCGTGGAAGCAATGAAGTTTTAAGTTTTGTTTTGACACCAGGAATAATTTCTCAAACTTTCTAGACACCATTAGCTCTCGTCCCTTTCAGAAATGGAAGAACTGTAAAATTCACAGCAATGTATAGTTCATGTTTAGAAATTTTTGTTAATATCTATGTAAATAAAATTAGACTTTCGTCTGTACATTACTTGTAATCCAAAAATTTTGCGATTTCTATCCGTTTTAATTATATAGGAACACAGTACGACCGTCAAAAAAAGTTTGTCTTTCTGTCATTATGTTCATGACGCTTTTTTTATTTTTTCACGCATCACGTATTAACGACAAAAGCGATTGAAATGAAATTTGGTGGCACTATCTTAGAAAAAAAGAATAGGTTAAATCATGGCAAACGCATCGATTACAAAATGCTTTCCAATAAAACAATCTTTGCATGCCAAATTTGGCGATGTATTGGTGACAAATTTGGCGACATTCTGGAAACAATTTTTAAAAAATCGAATCAGTATGATAAACACAAGGGTTTATAATACTGATGCAAATTTGCAAGATCCTGTAAATGAACTTTGTGATATTTCCATCCTTTAAATAAAGATAAATCTGTATTAAATGTCTATTATACTAACTGCGTTGTTCTTGAAAAGGATAACTACCGCCACCAACCGTAATGTATCAGCAGCAAAAAAAATCCCGGTTTGTCCACATAGTTTACCCAACTGCTTTTCTAGCAGAATAAAATTATAACTTAGGAGGTTGCGTAAAAAAGTTTCTCTACAGAAGACTGATGTGGAGGAAAGTAATCCTACGTTATATTTTAGAAAAGCTTTATGTTACTGTTGATACTCAGCCTTTTGATAAAGAATTTGATATTATATCACAGCAAACCATTTAACTCGCATATGAACTCCAATTTATTAATGAAATCACTGATTCAAGCTATTAAAATATTTAATTTAACATATGAATGAAAACGCCTGGTTGAATAGAATGCATTCATGTATACCTACCCGTACGACATATTATATTTACCCACAAATTAAATGAACAGCGAGCTCTGCGAAATGCATTTATATATTTTAAAGACTTGTCATAGAAAGCCCTAACGCAATATTGAAAACTAGGGCATCGCTATTTCCCTATTGATCAGTCTGATGGGCATCGAGGGATGAAATTTCATCTTCAAATAATTTAGTTAAATACGCAATTTCCATGTCTAATGGTTTGCTCATTTATTAGAATTTGGTTTAATACTGACGTCGATTAGGTAGATAGTGAATATATGGTTAAGCGTACTTATTAAGAGTATAAAAACCTCAAGATTTAAGTTCAGAACAACATTTTCAATGCCATGTTCCCCCACCCCCCCGAAAAGAATGTTATTTGTAAGAAAATTGCTATGAAGTCACTCCTATTTTCATTGCGTATATCGGGCCAGATTCAACTGAGACGGGACATTCATCCTCGAAACGTGGCGTTTTCTCCTTGAAAATTTGACCTCCTCTGGCGGACGAGTCCAAGGACGTATTTAAATGGTAGAGAGGGAGTCCAGGCGGTCCAGATCCCCCCCCCCCCACCCTTTCGGAAATTTTGATATTTGTTCCTAAAATGATAATGATGAAGTTATTTTGAGAAACATGCTGACATTTTTATCGACAGTTGGATGCCCTCATTTTCTTTTAACCCTAAATACGTCCCTGGACGATTTAAAAAAAAAAAAATCCAGCTTACAACAAGAAGGAAACATTCAACTGCTAGAGTTACTAGAAAGAGGCTTTATTGCCGAATTCTGATGTTGAATCCCTTCAAACCACTTTCAACGAATCAAAATGTTCCATTCCGTCCTAAATTCCTCTCGCAGTAATTTGCAAAATGCAAACAAATTTATTTAAGCGGAAAGTACAACATTCTTTCAGGCCGTGACAGGCTGCTTTGGAGAGATATAAAAGGGGCCCCTTACAACGGGAAGGGGCCCCTAGGGAATTTCAAGGGAATAGAATATGAGGATATGTAATACTTCAAAATCAGGCTTACGGGAATATAAACCATGTATAGCTATTTTAAAGGTGTTGGGGCCCCTGATTCTTTGTGGGACCCCCACGATGCGGGATCTCCGGCGTCCTCCGCTATGCCACTGTGTAAAGGCGTAAGATTACAAGGAAATAAATAATCAAACTACTTATACCATACTCTGGTTATATCAAATTGCTTTAACTATAAAGAAGTATATTCATTATTACTTCTTAAAAGAACAGAGGAAATATTACTCTGATATAAATCAAGTAGTTTAATTATAAAGCATATAGCCATTTTTAGGAGGCCTCTCGAGGCCCCCTTAGGCCAGGGGCCCTCGGCAATCGCCGACCAGCCGACCTGGCCAGTCCGGGCCTCCACTCTCTAAAATTTATCTTTTATTTTGCAATACATAATTTTACCATCAGTTTTTACTTAAGCAGATTATTAGGTTAATTTTAATGAACGTGCTCAGAAATTATGAAATCGTAAAGAAATTATTAAAAATTATGAAATTATCATAAATATTTCCTTTTTCGCGAGTTCTGCTTGTTTCAGTTAAATCTGGTCCATTGAACACTAATAGATAAAGCCCGTGCTGCCCAGGTGGGCTGCCCCCTCCTAGCAAAAAGAAATTTCACATCTGCTGTCTTTCAGTTTCGCAATTCTTGAAATAAGCATAGAAATGTAAAATCTTTAATATCTACCAAGAAAGTGTTAAAGTGCTTACGAGCTGCGGAATTTTGACTGCGAGTCTAAAGGAGTAAAAATATGTTTTTTCACAGTTCTTGTAGTTAAACATTTTCCCACAAAGTTAAAATGTCCGTATGATTTCGACTTGCCTGTCTTTTCCGTCTGTCCGTCCGTCCTCACTCTAACTCAACTGTTAGAATTGAAAGAGAATTCCATTTGTGAACTAGAATGTTGTTCACTTACATATATGAAAACTATTTTTCCAGTTTACATCTAAGTAACTTGCTGTCGAGCGTTAATCCTCTTCATCTTCCTTTTAATCCTCATAAGATTAAGAAGTGAAGAATATGGCCAGAGTTGACTAACGTCAAACTCTACATGAAAAACAGTCTTTTTAAACTTAGTTTCTGTGGATGTTTTATTTTTTAGTTTAGTGCAAAAAAATGAGTATGAAAACAAAAGATTACCGTCATAGTTTTATTTGCATCTGCATTTTTAAATCGGAAATCCGTCAAGCAAATTTGGAGGAAATACATATGTAAATATTCACCTGTCAGAATGAATTTATATAGATTATCTCAATGTTTTAGACTAGAGCATATACCCTATTAAAAATTGCGTAAAAATAGAATACACAGTCATTTTTGCAGGAGCAATTAAAAGATTTTTATTTCACTCCCCTAGTAGCACAATTAGTACAAAAAACGTTTAAAACACGTTTTTTAGCGTCAAGAAACGTGTTTCCAACGTAATTTAAACGTTTTTAGAACTAGTTGTGCTACTAGGGTCAGTGTCTCTAAAGTGTTCTTTTTTAACAGCTAAATCGTTTTCAAAGAAACTATAGGATTGATGTTATGAAGATATATTAATTAATGATCTTCATCAAAAAGAGTGGATGCGGTACTTTGGTGGGTTTATCTTTCAGTCCCCACTATTCTACCACACTGTGTGTTGACTGCTGAAGGAGGTTGAAAATTTTTCCGGTCGCAAAGATCGTACAGTTAGATAAGTACCTTTTCAAGCGTGTTATTATGCAGTTTTACTGATCCTTTAACAGCAGTTTCTTTTTTAGTGGATTTACACTATTATTTCTTAGATACACGTAAATAACTGCAGAACTTGGTAATTTTTTTCCCTCAGAAATTACTTTTTGTAATTTCTGGGGTCTAACATTTTCCAATGTTTCTTCACTTAGAAAGGTGTGATAAATTTCTCATCATATTACATTAGTAAATGTGAAGTAATTTATGAAATGGTAAAAGAATCTTCATTTACATTAAGACGCACTTTTGAACTAGAAAGTGATTTTGGATTTTATAATACATTTAACAATTATTTTTAGTTGAATTTTGAAGGGTTGCGGAAGCGTAAAAAATGCAGCTGAAACTAGTTTCTATGAACTCAAGATGCCACCATACACTTACTGTACTACTAACTCCTTTTTTTATAAATGGTGTACGGCCTGAAAGAAACAGTTGTTTAGAATTCACTTTAGAAATATTGGTGTACTTTACTTCGTTCATGATTTTGTATGAATATTTAGCAGTTTATTTCTTTATTTTTTCAATGCCGGCTTAATGTAAATGCAACGATGTACTTTTGACAAGTCACAGACATTGCTTACCAGCAGGGGCGTAGCCAGGGGGGGGGATATCGGGATATATCCCCCCCGAAATTTTTGGATTAGTGATGAAATTCCGTCTATTTATACAGATGTAAGTTCATATCACCCCCCGAAATTTTTTCCAGGCACATATCCCCCCCCCGAAAAATTTTCCTGGCTACGTGCCTGCTTACCAGTGTGCATACATTCTGGTTCTAAAATTTAAAATTATTAAATTTAAATCATAGTGCTTTAGCATTTACAAAATGAAAGAACACGTGTCTCGTTTATGTTATAATTTGAAGTGGTGTCTAGGCAAAGCCTCCATTAAGCAAAAGTCAAAAAACTGAATTTAAAAACAAAGATTTTTAACAGGAATATATTTATATTTTTAGTATATATAGGACATGCTAAATGAAATTACAATTTTCAGGACATTTAACTCTTATGTCGTTCCCTACAGCTTTTCCATTTAGAATTTTATGTAATCTTGATTTAATAATGTCAATTAATCTTAGTTTATTTAAATTCATTAAGAAAATACAGGGTTATTCAGAATTCCTTACCGGGTTTCGAAGCGCTATAGGAACAAAACTATTACTAATACAGAAAATAAGATAATTTGAAAGGATGCAGAAACAATTCAGGTTTTATTTACATAGCTTACATGTGTTCTAAGTGTGAACCCTTGGTCACACGGCATACGGCCAATGCGATAGTCCAGTTCCTGCCATACTCTAAAAAGGTACTATAAACGTTATGGACAGCACGTGTAATCCGTTCACGCAGTTCAGCTATTTTACGCAGCAAAAGGGGTACGAAACCTTGGTCTTTTACATACCGCCCCCCACAAGAAAAAGTCACAAGGTGTAAATCCGGCGAGCGTGGGGGTCATCGCGAAAGAGGTACGTCATCTTCGGAAGCCCGCCCAATCCAACGATGAGTTAAGTGGGTGTTCAGGTACTCATGTACGTCACACATAAAATGGGGAGGAGCTCCATCTTGTTGAAAAACGAAGACGTTATCCTTAATGTCCTCTAATTGCGGCATTAGCCACAATTGTAGCATATCCAGGTGCACTACACCGGTAATGGTCATCTCTGTGGAAAAAAATAATCCGCAGACATGTGAGGAAGAGATAGCGCAAAACACGTTAACTTTTGGGGAATCACGATAGTGTTCCGCTTCACGATGAGGATTTTCGGTGGTCCAAATGCGTGAGTTGTGGCAGTTTACTTTGTTTCGTACGAAATGCCCGCTGAACCAAAGCCACTGATTCAAATTTTGAAAATTCTAAAACATAAAAGCTTTCGATTAGCCTGTAAACGCCATTTTTATTTACTGCTTTCAGTCGTCATTCACCGACAACTGGTGACAGTAAAACTTGACTTGTTTCTGTATTCTTTCAAATGCTCTTTTTTGTTATATTCTAGTTGTTTTGTTATATTCTAGTATTTTGTTATATATCTAGTATTTTGTTTATTCTAGTATTTTGTTATATATCTAGTATTTTGTTTATTCTAGTATTTTGTTATATTCTATATAGTACTTTTTACTGCAGCACTTCGAAACCCGGGAGGAAAGACGTCAAATATTGGAGACGTAGGAATTATAAGGCTTTCTCCATTTAGGAGGCGTTGTTTTTTATCCATACCCGAATCTCATGGTTATGATTTATCGATAATGATGATTAGCCAGCCTTGGGTGACTTTCGAAACAAAAATGGAATTTCATATATAAGAAATATATTTCTGGTTTTTAAAATATAGAAACATCTTTCGTTTTAGAAAGGAATACATTTGTTGATCGATTGATTGCACTATGATTTCAGGTCTATAGGGGTTATGTCCTGCGTGGGAACTTTCCAAGGGACCCTAGTCCGTATTTACGCGAGCTTTATTAAAGAAAGTACCTTAAAATATTTTCCATTTTACTAAAGTAAATATAATCTCTTTTACTAATCGAAAAATAAAATCTTCATTTTTATATAAAAAGATATTTTCGACATAGAACAAAACTTTGAATTCCATATTTATAAATCAACTATAGTTAACTAAATTTTCATGGGATACGAAAATGGAATGAATACAGTAGACACTCAATTTTACGAATTCTTAATATAGAAATTTAGTTCTTAAAGCGCCAGCCAATTCGCGTAGAGGCTAAAGATCGATTCTACCATAAAGATCTACCATAGAGTCCGTGTTCTTTCCCGGCATTTGCTTGCGTGTCATTTCGTCCGTCCCTTCACAGGAGGCCCTCTGGTTCCATGGCTGGCTAGGGGGCGTGTTGCAGATGCAGTGCACCCTGCATCGGCTTCAGAGGGGCCCTCAAATCAAAACACCAGTGTATTTTTTATTACATCTCATAAAGTGGAAATTTTCATTGATTTGTTTAAAGATAAAATATACTGACTGCTAGTGTTATAACTCTGCATCTTTAAGTAATGAAAAGCGTCATTTGTAAAAATATCTTCTTTTTCTGCGGCTTAGCAAGATATCCCAATTCGGTTCAAATGTCACTTGTTTCTCATCTTTGACCGTGGGCTGCGACAAAACAAACAACATTCGCTCCTTTTCCTGTTGCTAACAGACTTTTCGATATTGTCGGTTCTGGACAAATGAACATAAAGCGATCGCAGATGAGATGTCATTATCCGATTAATTTGGAAAAACTAGGAGAGGACCTTTCTCTTTCGTGTCCGAATCGATTCCTGATTGATTAATACCCTAGGGGAGGGAGAGGGGGCTATATAGACGCACCTTGTTAACGAAAATTACGTTTTTAACATATGGTATTAATTTCAGATGTCACATACGGGTACATAAAGAATAAAAAATATATAACTCGGCTGTTCGAGCCTCATCAGGGGGCGATCCCCGCCCTGAACCCTTCTAATTTTTTAGTTTCATTATTGCCATATTAAAACGATATTAATTGTCTATGTCATTTTATCTCTCACCCATTTTCCTTTTTCTTTTATCCTTCCTTTACATTTATTTCATCGACTGGAAGTAGGAGGGTTTCCTGATCTTTCCTTGTAATTGCAAACGTGGGTCGATGACAACCTGTGACCCGCGATGACAACATGACGAATTGAAACGCTGAATAAAGATAATTACGAAACATGGACTCCTAAAATTAAGGATGCATCAAGAATAACTTGTGAAAGGTGTAAACGCATCGGGCACTGGGCCAGCGAATGTGAAAGTGGAAAAAAGAATAATTTTAAACATAAGCCTAACATCCTGGGATTCTTATCCACTCTGGATGACTCGCCAATAGCGTTAACAGGCGAAATGCAGCAATCCTTACAGCAAAAACACAATCGATGCATATTCTACAGCTTACGAAATATTGTAACAATAGATTAAAGCTGTTGTGAACTAATAGTATTTATATATGTAAAATTATGTCGCATACTTTTATGTCGTATTTTTGAGACGAAATTTTCAATAAAAGGGGTGAGAGATAAAATGACATTGTTATTAATAACCTGGATTGGTTATGTTTGGAGTCAGCGGATCAAAATTTGTTGGCTTTCGGTTACAGGCGCACAAATTCGACGTGCTTTGCAACTACGTTTGCTTTCAAATATACTAACCCAAAATCATTAGGGACTGTTTGTATTAGACTGAATACGAATCTATTAACATACGTGCACGTGTTTTTATATATATTTTTAAAACATTTTTCAGCTATAAATTGAATTTTATACGATTTCACCGTTTCTTTTGCGTAGGTTATGCGATAAGATAGAGGGAAGATATTTTTCATTCGAAGGCGCGCCTATTTCTGCTTCCTCTGTCAAACACGCTTGCTGTATATCTATCTACACCCAAACTGCAGGGTTGGGTCTTTCTTGATTTTTAGATGTTATGAAAGTTCCTATACCGATATCTGAAAATGTATGTTACATATTTAAAAGCATAGTTTTATATTTCTGGTGTCTTAAATATAATTAAATATCTATGGAGTTAAATGTCTCTAAATATTTTCAATTTTACCCAAGCAAATTTAATTTAGTTTATTCATAAAAAAAAGGTAAATGAAATCTCCATTTATATAATGATGTATTTTCAACTTAGAAAAAATTTTCGATTCCACAATTATAAAACAGCTATGTTAACTAAACTGTCATGGGATTCAAAAGTGTAATGAGCTTAATTTTACTCTAATCAATAAAATGAGACACTCAATTTTAAAAATTCACAGGTGAGAGAAAATTATTTCTTAAAACGTCGCCCTGGTCATGTAGTCGCAAAAAACGATTCTATCTTTAATGTCTATCATAAGAGCCTGTGTTCTTTCCCGGTTTGCGTATCATTTCGTCCGTCCCTTCATAAGAGGCACTCTTGACCCAGAGCCAGACACAGGGGGATTGCTCTGGATACTGTACACCAGAGCCTCCACTTCAGAAAGACTCCGAAATCAAAACATCATAATATCTTTATCATATCTCATAAAGTAGACAATTTCAAGGATTTTTTTAAAAGTAAAATATGTTGATTGCTAGTCTTATTACACTGCTTTTTTCACGGTATCCCAATTCTGTTCGACTGTCACTTATCTCTTGTTACACCGTGTGAGGAGAGAAAAGAAACATACCTTGGCCTGTTTTTTTTTTTTTTTCTTGCTAACAGCAGAGCTGCCAAGTCTCCGGCTTTTTTCGGGAGCTTTCCCACCACTAATTTTTACTTACAAATTTATACTTAAAATAAGTCCAAATAAAGTAAATAAAAAACATTGTAAAAAACACACATAAGATGTTACAGGTAAGTGGATACGCACGTTTCAACCAAAAATTGTTTTGGCCTTCTTCAGTCCAAGCCCTCGTTGCAAGCAACACAGGGAACTGAAAAGAGAAAAACAAGCAAGATGTTGCCACAAGGGGCAAAGAAAAGTCGAACAAAACCACGGAGAGGGGAGAAAAAAAATATAAATAAAAAAAGGGGAAAGGAAGGAAGCACAAAAATACAGAAATAAAAAAGGAATAAATAAATAATAAAAAAGGAACACACGAATACAAACAGACACACACAAAAAGAGAAAACAGAACAAAACAAAACAAAACAAACAGAACACATTTTTTTTTTTTTTTTTTTTATAAATTAAAAATCACGAACAGGACAGCACAAAATATATATAAATCTTTTTTTTTTATATAAATATACATATATATATATATATAAAAATAAACGTAAAGGAAGACAGTAACACACGTACACACACAATAAATAAATAAATAAATAAATAAAAAAGGGGGGGAGTAGACGAAGAAAGTGAAAAGAAACTTACAACAGCAGCTTCCAAGCAGAATGAACGAAAGGAACGGAAGAACCATCGTTCACAAGACGTTCTAAGTGCTGGGTAATGGAAAAACCTTCCAAAAAATCCAGATGGGACAAAGACTGAGGAGTGCACAAAATCTTAGCCTTAGAAAACTGAAAACGATGATTGGAATTCCAACAATGCGAGGCAATAGAAGATTTGGAAAGTTCGTGCTTAGAAACATATCTCTCATGCTCTTTGAGCCTAAATTTGAGAGCTCTTCTGGTCTGACCAATATAGCCCAAATCACAAGATCCACAAGGAATATAATAAACACCCCAACGGTTCTCAGTAGGAATAGGATCTTTAAAGGTGCTATCACACGAGAGCTCTACGCACTGCAAAATGCACGTACAACACTTTTGTACTGCAGTTTTGCCCTTCAGTCAGGCGAAAACCGTTGTGTGATAGTATTTCCCCTGACACCGGACTGTTTCGAACAATGTTGAAAAATGTTTGGTATGAATGGCGAAATCAGCCAATCAGAGCTCTAGACACTGTCCACACCTTCATTCAAGATGGCGACCTCCATGCCTGCAGTGTGGACGGCGGAAATAGAAGCCGATTTTATTTTCGAAGTGCAAATCAAAAACCATTATAAACTTTATTACAGTATTTACTTAAAAATGAACCTTCGAATTCCACCGTCAATGTCAATGTTCGAATGCACGGGGCGCGACAGGACGAGTGATTTTTGTGACAAAAACAGCGATGACGTAATAACTGTTTTGTCACAAAACGAGCGATAACGTCGCCAAATCGGCAACCCCGTGCCAATCCAACAGATCGTTTTCTTGCCTTGCAATACAACCCTATACCTTGCTTTTGACAAGGAAAATGAAAGCCGAAAGAGTTGTACGAGCATTTTGAAGGGTGAAAATGCGTCGTCTGATAACAGCTTTAGGGAAGAAAATTTAAGTTTATTAACAGGTTTGAAAATGACTTTGAAACCGAAATTTTTGAGAAGTTTAGAAATTTTGTAGCATAAAGGTGAAAAGAAAGGTAGTACAATTAAGTCGTTGTGAAAATTAATAGTATTAGTAGAAGTATTAGTCTTATTAAATTTAGAAACAGCTTTATCAATAATAGAGGGGCTAAAACCACGAGAAACAGCTAAGGATTTTAAGTAACTAATTTCATTATTAAGAGATGAAGAATCAGAGCAAATTGTGATAGCACGAAACACGTAAGTGTAAAAAGCAGAAAGTTTTTGCTGGTAAGGATGATTAGATAGGGCATGAGGAGGTAAAGATATAGAAAAGGGTTTGCGGAAAACAGAAGTAGAGAAACCGTCAGGATTCCTAGAAACAAGAACATCCAAAAAAGGTAAAGAATTGTTGCACTCCTCTTCTAGAGTAAATTGGATACACGGATCAACAGAATTAACAATCAAAAGTAAATTAGAAATATCACAATTGGAATCCACTAGAACGAAAGTATCGTCAACATATCTGACCCAGCACGGAAAATTAAAGACCTTGAAGAGCTTCTCTTCAAAATAATGCATATAAATATCACATAAGAGAGGAGATAGAGAATTACCCATAGCAAGACCCTCGGTTTGTTTATAGAAAGAGCCATTAAAAATGAAAGCAGTTTGTTTAATACAAACGCTTACTAAAGCTATAAACTCCTTAATCTCAATAGAAGAATAATGAAACTCGCGTAAACGCTTTTCCAAACAGTCAATCGCACCTTGGATAGGAACATTAGTAAATAAAGATTTAACATCAAGAGAAAGCACTTTACAATTAGTAGGAGAAAGAAGTTTAAGAAATTCCAAGCTCTTCTTCCGGTTAGGTCTTCCCTCGGTTCTGTCAGTCCGCTTGTTCAGGACACTGTTGTTAATTTGTCTTCGCATGTTTTAACTGATTCTCAGCGAGATGCTCTTAGTTTAGGTTTGAATTTTTCTCGTGTTAGCAACGTTTCGGTTTCCAAACTTATTGCTCCTATGGAAAACTCCTTTAAAAATAGTAAACTCTCTTCTAACCAACTTGATACTTTGCGACATCTTATTGCTAATACTATCTCTTCAAATAATATGCATGCCAAATCTAACCTTTCTCGTTCTCAAAAAACTGCTCTCAAAGAACTCAACTCTAACCCTAATTTACTCATTACTAAAGCTGATAAAGGCGGCCAGACTGTTTTACTTGATAAATCTTTTTATGTAGATAGTATTAATAACATGCTAACCACTGGTCCATACACTAAATTAAATTCTGATCCTACTAACAGTCAGCTTTCTGAAATTAAACACACTGTGAAGTCCTCTGTAATCTTAAATGCTCAAACTAAACTTTTTGTTATTCCTTCTATTGCTAACTGTGCTCGTTTCTATGCCCTTCCTAAAATTCACAAACCTTCTCTTGCCTTTCGCCCGATTGTTTCTAACATTGGTACTGCTTCTTATAACCTTGCACGTTTCCTCTCGCATACTCTCTCTCCTTTGACTGCTAGTAATACCCACACTGTTAAAAACTCTTATGATTTCGTTAACAAAGTTAAACTTCTTTCTCCTACTAATTGTAAAATGCTTTCTCTTGATGTTAAATCTTTATTTACTAATGTTCCTATCCAAGGTGCGATTGACTGTTTGGAAAAGCGTTTACGCGAGTTTCATTATTCTTCTATTGAGATTAAGGAGTTTATAGCTTTAGTAAGCGTTTGTATTAAACAAACTGCTTTCATTTTTAATGGCTCTTTCTATAAACAAACCGAGGGTCTTGCTATGGGTAATTCTCTCTCTCCTCTCTTATGTGATATTTATATGCATTATTTTGAAGAGAAGCTCTTCAAGGTCTTTAATTTTCCGTGCTGGGTCAGATATGTTGACGATACTTTCGTTCTAGTGGATTCCAATTGTGATATTTCTAATTTACTTTTGATTGTTAATTCTGTTGATCCGTGTATCCAATTTACTCTAGAAGAGGAGTGCAACAATTCTTTACCTTTTTTGGATGTTCTTGTTTCTAGGAATCCTGGCGGTTTCTCTACTTCTGTTTTCCGCAAACCCTTTTCTATATCTTTACCTCCTCATGCCCTATCTAATCATCCTTACCAGCAAAAACTTTTTGCTTTTTACACTTACGTGTTTCGTGCTATCAAAATTTGCTCTGATTCTTCATCTCTTAATAATGAAATTAGTTACTTAAAATCCTTAGCTGTTTCTCGTGGTTTTAGCCCCTCTATTATTGATAAAGCTGTTTCTAAATTTAATAAGACTAATACTTCTACTAATACTATTAATTTTCACAACGATTTAATTGTACTACCTTTCTTTTCACCTTTATGCTACAAAATTTTTAAACTTCTCAAAAATTTCGGTTTCAAAGTCATTTTCAAACCTGTTAATAAACTTAAATTTTCTTCCCTTAAAGATCCTATTCCTACTGAGAACCGTTGGGGTGTTTATTATATTCCTTGTGGATCTTGTGATTTGGGCTATATTGGTCAGACCAGAAGAGCTCTCAAATTTAGGCTCAAAGAGCATGAGAGATATGTTTCTAAGCACGAACTTTCCAAATCTTCTATTGCCTCGCATTGTTGGAATTCCAATCATCGTTTTCAGTTTTCTAAGGCTAAGATTTTGTGCACTCCTCAGTCTTTGTCCCATCTGGATTTTTTGGAAAGTTTTTCCATTACCCAGCACTTAGAACGTCTTGTGAACGATGGTTCTTCCGTTCCTTTCGTTCATTCTGCTTGGAAGCTGCTGTTGTAAGTTTCTTTTCACTTTCTTCGTCTACTCCCCCCCTTTTTTATTTATTTATTTATTTATTTATTGTGTGTGTACGTGTGTTACTGTCTTCCTTTACGTTTATTTTTATATATATATATATATATATATATGTATATTTATGTTAAAAAAAAAAAAAGATTTATATATATTTTGTGCTGTCCTGTTCGTGGTTTTTAATATATATATAAAAAAAAAAAAAAAAAATGTGTTCTGTTTGTTTTGTTTTCTCTTTTTGTGTGTGTGTGTTTGTATTCGTGTGTTCCTTTTTTATTATTTATTTATTCCTTTTTTATTTCTGTATTTTTGTGCTTCCTTCCTTTCCCCCTTTTTTTATTTATATTTTTTTTCTCCCCTCTCCGTGGTTTTGTTCGACTTTTCTTTGCCCCTTGTGGCAACATCTTGTTTGTTTTTCTCTTTTCAGTTCCCTGTGTTGCTTGCAACGTAGGGCTTGGACTGAAGAAGGCCAAAATAATTTTTGGTTGAAACGTGCGTATCCACTTACCTATAACATCTTATGTGTGTTTTTTACAATGTTTTTTATTTACTTTATTGTTTAACACCAGTATTTTGAGTGTTTTTTCCGTAAGTCCAAATATTTAATCCAAAATAAAACTCTCTAAAAATTGTGGTGAGAAATCTCCCGGAAAAATCCGGAGACTTGGTAGCTCTGTAACAGGCATTTCGAAATTATCGAGTCTGGACAAATGGACATAAAACGAACGCAGATGATGTGTCACTATCGAATTCTTAGGAAGAGCGGAAGGGGACCTATCTCTTCCGTGTCAAAACCGAAGCTTTTTGATTAATACATTCGGGGGGGAGCACTCTATACAGACGAACCTTGTTAACATGAAGTATGTTTT
>JAWZYV010018152.1:0-29747 GCA_038373885.1 Cheiracanthium punctorium
CAACGGCTGAAACACTACTGCTTTCGCTCTCAAGGTTTTAATGACTTTTTTTTCCGATTAAAAGGATAGTATCGGAGGAAGGAAAGAAAAAAATAGCAAGCTATGTGTGAACCAGCTTAAGACCGATTGCATAATCGGTTTACCTGAGACCAGTAGCCTCTTCGGGCCAAATCAGTATTCGCCAACCGGTGCCTGTTTGTAATATTCTGCTGCTTCTGAGGTGTGAGAAGAGGATGCGGTTACAGCTTGTTTATTGTTGAATCTTCGAGTTTGGGGTTCTTCCACCAGTATTGCCCGCGTGCTCTGCAGGAGTGGGCTTGGGTCGACAGTTACTGAGAAATTGTTAGCTTTTCTTGAAGAAATGTCAAAAAAGAAAAAAAAGAAAAAAAAAACCGATGCTCTCTAGATAGTGTCATTGGCGTGAAAATTGTTATGTAACATTGCAGGGGAGGGAATTGCTCCTTGCACTTAGTACGTTACACGTATGTATGGTGCTTTACTTATACATTGTGCAAGGCCGTACCCAGCCCCGCAATTTAAAATTTTGTTAACAAAACAATAAAAATGAAGCCATTACGGCCCTGACATTGTGTCCCAAAAAACATTGACCTCTGTGGATGACATTGAATATGGTAGATGGCCTTGAAGTGTGAAGGTCCAGAGTTCTGGCCTACAACCCGGCTGTCGATCTAACGGTCTGGAGTTTTGGGCGGTTCTCTCCAAATACCACGTGAAAACGCGTTTAGTGAATTAACTGGATAGATTGCCCAATGCTGAAAGAAAAGGGCAGCCGTTGCCATCGCTCGACTTACCTACCAGCAAGATGGCGGACGATCGAAACGTTCATCGCGTGCCACAGATCTAGAGACCTTCTTTTGACGACAGCTGACTGTGCCGCACAACCAGCTGTCGTCAAAAGAGGGTCTCTAGATCTGTGGCACGCGATGAACGTTTCGATCGTCCGCCATCTTGCTGGTAGTTAAGTCGAGCGATGGCAACGGCTGCCCTCTTTTCAGCATTGGGTAAAGGTTGCGCCTCAAAGGGTTAAAGCTGCTCATAAGTACTGTGACGACGTTAGCTCTTCAGGTGGAGCGCCCATAATGCACTCTCAGTACAAGTGTATTTTGTGAAAACATGTACCATTTTGGTCAAAATGAACAAGCACCGTTATATTGTATTTGTATCATTCTCGAACAATAAAGATAAATCATGCCAAATACATCGATTATAACAAAACATTATTTTGTAATTTTTAACATTTGAACACAACAGCCCTTTTTTGCGCTCAATATGGTCTTGTACTGTCCTCAAACTTGGCAAGATTTTGGGCATTTTCCGGGGCCCTGTAAAAAACTTTAAATTTAGAATAAGCTGGTCTAAACGTTTATAAATTTATTGTACTGTGCGTGAAATGGATGAATATCTCTAAACTGCCACAGACCGTAATGTATTGGAATTCTTTTTAGTGTTCCTGTAAAAGAACTATAAATGCTACGGATATTATTTTCGAAGGAAAACATTATTTTGTAATTTTTAATTTATATATCAATTCTATTGGAAATTACCGAATTTTTTTTTGGGGTGGGGGATCCCTGGCCCCGAATTCTTTGCCGGAATGTGTTCCAATAGTATTTTTTTCGCAAGCAACATTTTACCCAATTGTTCTTAACATGACATAACTTTTTTCTAATTTTGTAACTTTTCAACATGACATAACGACCCTGACAATCTGTGTCACAAAACTGCTGATATCATCGGAAAATTTAGTGAGTATGCAGAATTTATACTGTAAATGTAATGATGCATGAGTTTATAGTTTCAAGCTTCTACAACTGAAATGTTGTAGAAGCTTCTTTTTTAAACCTTTGAGGCGCAACCCTTTCCCAATGCTGAAAAAGGGCAGCCGTTTCCGCACAGCTGGCTGTGCGCGGGCACACCCAGCTGTCGTCAAAAGTGTCTCTAGATCTGTGGCACGCGATGAACGTTTCGATCGTCCGCCATCTTGCTGGTAGTTAAGTCGAGCGATGGCAACGGCTGCTCTTTTTTCAGCATTGGGCAATCTATCCAGCTGTTCTCGCGTTCTTCCATTTTTCAGCCGATATCAGTGCTGTTAAAAATAATCGTTACCATTTTTTACGGGAAAGGACGTGCTAAAAAGTAAAGGATTCTCGTGAAGCTATGTCACCGCAACTATTTTTATAGAAATCAAATCTATTCTTCCGGAGTGGCAACAGTCAAAACGTCAGAGTTTGGTGTTCCCAGAGAGGGAACACTGCACGTTAAAGGGTTAAAAACAAACCAATGATGTTAAAAGCCCTAAATAGTGCTTCTTCACCCAATGCAATGGCGGATCCAGGGGGAGGGCGCAGGTTGCGCTCCCCCTCCGAGAAAAATATGTTTACACTAGATAAATGGGGCTTTCACCGATATTAAGTGGGCTTTACACGAGTCAAAATGAGTATTCACGATTTGCGCCCCCCTCCGAAAAAAGTTTCTGGATTCGCCCTTGACCCAATGCACCATCTATATATATAAAGCTAAGTGTAATATGTTAGTTACTTAGTTTGTCTGTGTCTTGCCTAGCTCCTAGACTGGTGATCCTAGACCTACCAAATTTTGTATGCAAATTCTCCAGGACGGGTCCCGACATACCTCGAAGCGATTTTTTCGAAATTCCAATTATTTTAGGAGATATTGATAAAGAACCTATTGCAAAAGGCTAATTTTGTTCTCGCCATTTCGCAATTGTAACCCTGCTGTGGAAAGAGGGAGAATTTATCTGTGTAGGTTGGCACATTTGGCAAGTTTATTAAATGATTCAGACTCTTGAAATAAAAATAAAAGAAAAACGACTTTTTTTTAGATTAAATTATTTGTAAGGTTATTTTTTAATTAAAGTACCGTGTGCATGTGAAATCAGAGCAGGAATGAAATCTTTTATATTCAAAAGAATAATAGAATTTGTAAATTTTCCGAAAATAAATGTGCAACGTTTTAATTTGGCGAAAAATAAAAGGGTTGATGTACGATTTTGAGAAGATGTGATTCTAGCGCCAAGCGCTATTTATCGTCTGCTTTTGCTACTTGAATTATGAATACACCTGAATGAGTTTTTAAACTTTATTTCAGCTCGAATTGTGCGTTTTTCTACGCAGCTTTTTCCCATCTATTTCTAATGTATTACATCCAGCAAGAAAATTATTAGAAATATCAATTTTAATTGTGTTTAATCACACTCATCAATAATGATATACTTTCAAACTTAATGGAATAAGGAAAGAAAATGGGGAAGACCCATGCTTTTAATACATAGCACTTTAGTGCATATTTAAAATCTGAAAGTGTTTCAGATTTTCTTAGTTTTTTTCCTTTCCATTTTTGATAAATTCAAATATATCCAGCTCTTCAGAATTAATATAGGACGAAAATAATTTGTTCCTTTTTGTAGGTTTTTATCATTTAACCATCTTATTTTTGTAACCAGGGGCGGCCCGACACGGTAAGCATTTCATCGGGGCGCCGGCTTCGAAGGGCCGTCATTCGAACTCAAAAACTAAGTAGAGCATAAAAGGGGTGTCTTTTTTGCATTCGCAAGGGGCGCCACTTACCCTAGGGCCGCTCCTATTTGTAACCATCTTAATTTTAAATTCCATTCAGAATCTGAGATTTCAGTGCCAAGGAAGCCGGTGAGGAACAGGATTTATTTAAATGGCGAACCAACTGGTCGCCGGAGGCAGCTAGTCCTACTATATGGTTACGCTGATCCATGACTCATTCACTCTCTAACAATTCCGGTCCGACCACTTCAAAACAAAACTTATACCGTCATTAATCCAAACAGATTAAAAAGTTATAGTCTAAAACTGTATAAAATTCACACCGTTTGTACGGTGTTTTCTTGAAAATTTTCATAAGCATGTAAAAAAAAATATAGAAAACAATCTGAGCTACTTTAAAAATCTGAAAATCCTCCCATTCCCTTATTTTTAGGCGATTTTTCGCTCTTTTCAACTCTATTCCGAGATTCAAAAAAGTGAATCATTTGCGTGACAAAATTACCTTTTTAAAGTGAAAATGAAGTCACACAATTGGGGGATTCCAATTTCTTTTAAAATAGTTTTTCCAGGTAATATAGTGTTTTTTTCATTAAAATAATCGTCTGCTGAAGCATTAACCCTTTAACGCGCAGTGTTCCCGCTCTGGGATCAGCAAACTCTGACGTTTTGACTGTTGCCAGTCACGAAGAATAGATTTGATTTCTATAAAAATAGTTGCGGGTGACATAGCTCCACGAGAATGCTTTACTTTTTATCACGTCATTTCCCGTTAAAAAATGGTCACGATTATTTTTAACAGCACTGACATCTGCTGAAAAACGGAAGAATGCGAGAACAGCTGGATAGATTGCCCATTGCTGAAAAAAGGGCAGCCGTTGCCATCGCTCGACTTAACTACCAGCAAGATGGCGGACGATCGAAACGTTCATCGCGTGCCACAGATCTAGAGACCCTTTTTTTGACGCAGGTGGCTGTGTCGGCACAGCCAGCTGTCGTCAAAAAAGGGTCTCTAGATCTGTGGCACGCGATGAACGTTTCGATCGTCCGCCATCTTGCTGGTAGTTAAGTTGAGCGATGGCAACAGCTGCCCTTTTTTCAGCATTGGGAAAAGGGTTGCGTCTGAAAGGGTTAATGCACATCTTATAAAATATAGCACTTTTTACGACCGGGAATAACTTGTATGAAAAATCATAAACGTGCTAACGGATTAGCCACAATAAACTTTGATTTGGAGTTCGTAAATGGCACGAGATTTATAAACGCCATAAATTAGAGAAATATCGGTACGAAATCTGACATAAATAACTCTCTGTCCTATCCTTTAATGTGAGATTTCTCCGCTTTCTCACCCCCCCCAACCCCTCCTAATTTCTGCACTGTATAGTCATGAAAAAATCAAAATAAAAATAATAATGCTTAATAATTTAATCAACTACGAAGTAATAAAGTTGCCCTGCTAGATTTATGTCCATATATAAAGAAAAATTGCATGGTAAGCAATACGTTATTTATCTCCGCATAACCCTGAAATTTAATGCATGATAAAGGAGAATTTATAGTAATATATAAAGCATTTTCAGACTGTCAGTATAATGAGAGAGTATAACTTTAATGATTTATAGATACGCTGTTTAAGGGTGTAACTCGAAGATACAAAATCTCCGTCAAGATCTAGGTACACAAATAAAATAAACTAATTGTCCCAGGGACTCGAAAAAATTCGGGATGATTCTTTATAAGCTGTATTACACACCGTAATAAATGAAACAACGGTCCTTTTCTAAAACTTTCAGAAAAAAAATCCTTAACATGGAATTGCACAGCAAAAATCTTTGAAAAGTGACACATCCTACTAAATTTTCGATTTTTAAGAATTTTTACAGAAAGTTTCGCAACTACGGGTTTATCGCTTATTGCTGTATATAGTACAGCTTGTAAAGAGGCATTCTAAAAATTTCGAAGTGCATGACATAATTAGTTTATCTGTATTTATGTACCAAAATCACATGGTTTTTTTTCGAACTACACCGTTAATGGAATCAAAAAATGCTGCATGCATGATAAAATACTGAAATGCATAAGATAGTATACCGTAAATTTATAACATGTATTATGTGTATATACAAATACATTTTAAAAAGTCCCCCTTCATTGTCAAATAAGCAACAAATTCTACAAAAGGAACAAAGCTTATTCAAAGGTATAATGTTTCAAGAATTCACTTTTTAAAGTTTTTGTCTCTTTTGTTTTGTTGTGTAGTATTCACGCTACATTTTACGTCAAATAAAACAGAGCGAATGTCCACTAAATACAGAAGTAAATTGAGCCCAAAACATGCATTTCACAAGTTCTTTTTTTTAAAGATTTTGATTGTTTTTGTGTTATCTTCAGTCTACACGAGGGGGCATCTGCCTACGGGGGTGGGGAACTTTAGCGGAAGGACTTTTTGAAAGGTTCTACAGCGTATATATCTGGAGAAAACCGACCAAAGTTCTAGACCGTTAGATAAACAGCTGCCTATACCCAAACGCCGGACCTTCACATATCAGCCGTCTACTATGTTCAGTGTCTTATCAACTCGGCTATGGATCCCCCCCCCCCCAACAAAGGCTAACTTAGGGTGGCGCCCCTCCCTCACATTTTTCAGCATACATTGAGTTTTTTAATCTTTAACAACGAAAATTTAGTCGAATTTTCTACAAAATAATGTTATCAGTAAATTTGAATGAACATTTTAAGCGAAAATAGATATATTTTTGAGTAAAAATGAGAATAAATAAGATGATTTTTTAAAAACATGCATCACTACTTGCTCTTTGGTTTTTCTCGCGCCCCCCCCTGCAACCGCTCTGCGCCCCCCTTGGGGGTCGCGCCCCACAGGTTGAGAAACGCTGCATTAATGTATTGAAATTCCTTTGGGTGATCTTGAAAATAAACTCTGCAGTAGATTGAAATAAAAAAATATTGCAGAACTAGATGTCACAACAATTTTATGTATGAAATTTCCACATTCCACGTTTAATAATTTTTGATATATGAGAGTTAAATACACACATACGTACACTAAAAGTCGCGAAGCATGGCGACATTTAGCGTAATTTTTGAGGGATGCCCCCAAAACTGTCATTGACCGTAATGTGTTGGACATTTTAAGTGTTCCTGTAGCAGAACTATAAAATTTAAAAACACTATTTTCGGTGGAACTTCCTAACTAAAAATAAAATTTGGACCTGAAGGGGTTAAAATTATCGGACAGACGATTATGGATAAGTTACGGACGAGTAAAAGAACACAATTGAAAGTCATATCTCTTAAAGCTCGTGTGTACTAACTTTGGAAGCCGATCGCCGCAATGTTATTCTGTGGAGGAAACGAACGGCCTTCACTACTACCGCAATTCGAAACAAACTATTGCATATTTTTCATTCTTTCTTTCCCCTTAATCTGAAAACATTTATCTACATTTATTTTTAAGCAGAATTTATTTAAAGCAATTTCTTACACCTTGTAAGAAAGTTTTCTTTCTGGACAAATTTCATGTTATTTTCAGATGTCATTAATGTACTTCTAATTGCTTTAGATAAATTCTGTTTAAAAATTAATGTAGATCAGTATTTTAAGATCAAGGGGAAAAAAAGAATGGATGAAAAATATGCAATAGTTCGTTTCGAAATGTGGCAGTAGTGAAGGCCGTTTTCTCCATAGAATAACATTGCGGCGATCGACTTCCGAAGTTAGTACACAAGAGCCTTAAAAGCGCTCTGCAGTTCTGATAAATCGAGCAAAGAACGTCATTCTTTTTTCATAACCAGCATGTGGTTCCCTCTCACCTCTGCCCCTGAATACACGTACAATGAACCCAAAAATTAATAAATGTCCTGTTTTGAGAAAGTAAATGTTACCTAAAAATTAGTAAGCGTCCCGTTCTAAAGTAAGCAAATCGTCGCATTATGCATGATTCACTGTATAGTTCATTTGTATTGCTTGTACAGGAAATCGACTATCTCTGACGTCAAAAGGATATTACTGCATCGAATCAAGTATTGCTTGTTCCCATACGTAATCGCTGTTCATCGTGTGGTTTTACTGGAATATTCTGGGATTCTTCATAATCAATAACTATAGTTGGAACCCACAAGAACTTCAAACAACTAGAAGCAATTTTAACAAGAAGTCACAAAAACAACTTCAAAATCATTCTGAAAAACAGTTACAAAAGGATTTATATCGCGAATACTTTTTGTACTGTACAAAAATAAATAAATAGATAAAAATAGCTTAACAAAGATTCACACTTTTGTTTTACCTGCATATTTATTTTTTAATTTGAAATTTAATAAAATCCATTAGGTGTAATTTGCCCGATTGATTGCCCCGACAGACAGAACTGCTCGGGGGAACAGAACTGCCCCCTTGGGGAGCAATGGTACTTTTCCATCCATAGTCCAATCGTCTATCCATGGACACCAGTAAAACAACAACAACATCATTAGTTTGCGATGAAAATTGATGAATTCATCATCACGTCAACTTTTCAACTTAAAATCGATCAAAGAAGAGAGAAATAAATGAAAAGGTTTGATGCAGCATGCTAAACGGCCGACCAACAATTATGCTTGGATTTTCCTTTTCACAGAATGCTTATACTATTTAATTGGTATCTGTAATAAAATATGTGTTTATATACTAATGCATATATCATTACTTAAAAATTTAGAATGGATCCATTTGTGCCTTGCACGGATTGATCGCATTTCAATCCATTTCAGGCCGACCATGGCCGAGTGGATAAGACACTGAGCATGTTATTGGGTTGTTCGGAGAGCCATTTCGTTTTTTAAGAAAATGAAGAACCCATATGTCGAGTTTTGAGGTGTTTCAAATGATCATGAAGGGTCGGATTCAATCAGTTGAATCTTTCAGTGATCTCACAAGTTGTTATTCGCCTGTTTTCATCCATGAATATGCCTTCATCAGTTTCAATTGGCCTTCCTGAACGTGGTGCGTCTTCAACATAAAAATTACCGGATCCAAAATTTGAAAAACAGTTTTGGCACTAGCACTCTCTGAATGCATCTTCTCCATACACATAGGATAAGTTTTTTTCTTTCTTAAACAGTATTTTTATCTTTTCGATAGAGAAAAAGCAAAACACATCGAAAATGCCACTTTTCAGTTTTCCATATTTGAAAGTGTACCAACCCGAAAGTACTGCTCGGAATCAATCGAACTTTTTTCGCAAGCAAGCTTGCTATATAATCTGTCAAAATATATAACGATTAGGCGGCTTAAGTTTGCTGAGTAAAAATACAATTAAATATTTTTTGTGAAAAAAAAAGAAATTACTTTATGAACAACCCCGCTTAAATCAATGTTTCATGCAGAGGAAATATTATTATTATTATTTTTTTTTTGTGTGTGTGTGGGGGGGGGGGGGATTGGGTAGTCTAGAAAACTATTTTAAACGGACTGGAAGCGCAATTTTCCCTTCAAAGCCTGTTATCCGTGACTTCAGTATAACGTCATTTTCACCTGAGACACGTAAATTTGTCACACAAATGATTAACTTTTTTGACTCTCGGAAATAAAATGGAGCTGAAAGTAGAAAAAAATCACTTGAAAATTGGGAAACGAATGGATTTTCAGATTTTTAAAGTAGCGCTGATTATTTTGTTTATTTTTACACTAGTACGAAAATTTTCAAGCTGATCGTACAAACGGTGATTTTATTACGTTTTTGTGCTTAACTTTTTTAACTTTTCGGAGTAATGGTGGTAAAAGATTTTACTTGGAGTGATTGCCCGGAATTGTTAAGAGTCAGTGAATTAGTGAGTAAGCGTAACTATCAGGTTGTAACGAAAGTTTTCCGCCATATCTGCCTGAAAAACTAACTTCTAACTCCTTAGATACCTGTTTTTGAACTTTCGGTACCAAACCTGTACCGTGTCACATGATACAACAATAGTACTTAAAGCTGTACTCATAATTCGTTGATATTCTGTAGCTGACTTTTTGAAACAGAACTGGAAGTAATTGATGGTTCTAATCCTCTAGAGTGATAGTTCCATTTGAGACACCTTGTTCTTAATGATAACTATATTTTTTACAGATTTCACAACACAGTGTCATAAAGCAAGTCTCTTTCTTTCAAATGCCAAAAATCATTTCACAAAATATGAGCAAATACGCTAACGCGAACTGTGTGCTTCCGATGTTTGCGGTGGCGGGAAACTTTCGTTACAACCTAATATATAGTAGGATATAGACGATAAATTTAGCAAGGCACCAAAGTATACGCTGTACGGCTTATGAGGAAAAGAATTGACCGATATTGAATTAGATCTTATTTCGAGAACTGGATGGGTATGGTAAACTGGACAATCCGGGGAAAGATTCACAGCCGTTTAATTACTATGTATAACCCGTATGTCATCATTCTATTTCATCCATTCTTCGAATCCAGCTGAGCAGATGGGCAGGCAGGCGGAAAGGCCCAACCCATAGAACACTTGTGAACCTTATTGGAATGTGCTGATAAACAAGTTGCACCTGATGTAATTGCATGTGTATGCACAGGGATAAGCAAGATGTTGCAGAAAAATACAAAAGGAAGGAAAAAATAAAGAAATAAAAATTAAAGCAAGCAATTCGGAAAAACCTGAGCAATAGTGCGGCTGTAAAAAAACGGCTTCAGGTATTTCTTTTAAGATTATGTTAATATAATTCTAACACAACATGCAGTATTTTTACCAGTTCCAAAGTGAAACTTGCGGTCTTTCTAAGAAATGTATACAGAATTCAATAATCATTCAATGTGCTCACCTTAAACTTAGTTGCTAAGGGTTTTTCCCTCTTAAATAAGTTAGGTATTCAAGGTACAAAGGTGAATGTACAGGGCCCGATTAACCTCTGAAGTGAGGGGAAGCTCAGTCTCATTTCGGGTCCCCCATCACCTTTTTGTTTGGGAAAAGAAGATTATTGAAGTTTTAATGATTTTCTTTCATAAAAATATTTTATTCATAAAAAAGAAATTTCATTGATTTAATTAGTTCTAATGATTTCCTTTGAAAAAAGCATTTTATTCATTAATTTGAAAATTTCCTTTGATAAAAATATTTTATTCATTAATCTTCATAATAGTTTAGTTTCATTGTAACGAGATTTTACAGTATTTTTGAAATTACTTTAAACATTAACAAATAACTAAGAACATTTCATTACCTTACTGGAACATTAAACTTTATTAATTCAGTCCTATTTTTCATTAGACATGGCTTTTTTCAGGAATTCTTTGTTTGTTTTGATGACATAAAAATCACAACACAGAAGCTGGGAATTAATTTTGACATTTAGAAGATGTTTAACATTACATATTAAAAGTATACCCCTTTCTGCCGGCCAAATATTCCCCATAACAGAAAAAAACTCTCAACTGCAGTAGATGTCCCAGGCAAAGACATCGAAAACAACCAATTTAGAAATGTTGCAACATGAAGTATCAAGACTTCTGAAAAGCACCACTTCTCTTCATTAAAAATATTTAAAATAACTTAAAAGATCATTTAAAAACAAAATTTTAAATTTTTATCGCAGTTTTTCAGTCATTTTCAGCCCCCCCCCCCCTTCAAATTCTTTTTCTAACAAAAAGAAAATTACAAAAAAAAAAAATATTAATAAGCATAAGCTATACATTGGATGACTGCTTTTATAAATAGTTAACGTGTCTTTTTCAAAAGAGTATAGGACCAACCAGTCTGAAGGAGTCGAGCAATACTTTGATGGGCACAATTTTGGAAAATCTAATCCTTTAATCATAAAACAGACTCTGAAAATTCACTAATGCTCTTTCTTGGGGGAGGAGGGGACACGACATGATTAGAAAGTGAGTGGAAAGCTGTCTATTTAAAACAATCTGCTCTAATAGAACATGCAATCGTGATGTAAGCTGATTAAATGAAGTATGTGGTAGTGATTTTTCAAAGAAATGGTTACAATGAATAGATTTTTCTTGTTGTTTTTTTTTCTTTATAATTTAAATGTAACCTTCCTCCTAAGTACCATCAGTAGATAAAGGGTTAACCCTTTGAGGCGCAACCCTTCCCCAATGCTGAAAAAAGGGCAGCCGTTGCCATCGCTCGACTTAACTACCAGCAAGATGGCGGACGATCGAAACGTTCATCGCGTGCCACAGATCTAGAGACCCTTTTTTGACGACAGCCTTTTTCTGACGCAGCCAGCTGCGTCAGAAAAGGGTCTCTAGATCTGTGGCACGCGATGAACGTTTCGATCGTCCGCCATCTTGCTGGTAGTTAAGTCGAGCGATGGCTGCCCTTTTTTTCAGCATTGGGAAATCTGTCCAGCTGTTCTCGCATTCTTCCATTTTTCAGCAGATGTCAGTGCTGTTAAAAATAATCGTGATCATTTTTTGACGCAAAATGACGTGCTAAAAAGTAAAGGATTCTTGTGGAGCTATGTCACCCGCAACTATTTTTATCGAAATCCAATCTATTCTTCGTGACTGGCAACAGTCAGAAAGTCAGAGTTTGGTGTTCCCAGAGCGGGATCACTGCGCGTTAAAGGGTTAAGCTTTACTCCCGTCAAAATCACGGGCTAAGCTTTCTCCCACTATTTCTGGAGCCCGTGATATTTCCGTTTATTAGTGTTCCAATGTTATGCGCCAGAAAGATAAAAGCATTTCAATTCTCATGAACGGAATTTTTTTTATATCTCATTTTACACAACAGATGACAATACCACACTACTTTTAACTTAATTCAGTTTATTTTTAAATAGACGGTAGCAGTTCTCAAATACGTGTATTTGAAATATGCATTGTGCAATCTTAGCTCATTTTTACTTTCCGAACATGTACCATGTAAGGAAAGTATTGTAATCATGAAAAAATTCGGCTTCGAGATTTTGGTGTATTGACACGTTTTCAGGTCTTCTGGATTCATTTATGTTATTTTTACGAGATGTATGTATGTATGTGTGTGTGTGTGTGTGTGTGCGCGTATGTATATATGTGTGTTTGTGTGTATGTGAGTGAACACGATAGCTCCTAAACGGGGCATTCGATTGAGCTCAAATTGGGTATATGTGTTATAAACCACCGTAGTAAGACCGGTATTGATTTGGGTGTGTATAGGACTTAGAGTGTTTCTGCAGGGCTACGACAAAGATTTCTTTTACATTATGGCCTATGGGGGGAAATTCTTCAAAGTGCGCTAGCGTTTAAAAGGCGCATTCGATTGAGCTTCAATTTGGTATATATATTTGAAGTATTCATCGATTAAAATTTATTTAAATGCTTGGTAATGATCTTTATCGTAAGTGTTCGGAAAGTCCAGTGGAGTCACTCCAGATATTTTTATATGTTCAAAGAAAACTTTGCAAATATTTATTGATTTTAGGAAGTAAGTTTGATAAAGTTCTTCTTTTAGCGTGTGTAAAACATATATGTTTAAATCATATATTTTTAATATTGTTCCTGCTTACGAGAAAACACACATTCAGTCGCAATAACCCTGAATGTTGGCTTTTCCTAGAAATTTAACTTTATTTTTTTTATTTCGCGATAAAAAAATATCCAAAACCTAAAAATGAATACATATATTGTACATGAACTTATTTTTACACAATTTTCTGGAATAAAATAATAGGCACTTTTATGACCGTTTTCTTGAAAATGAGTAATGGGGCCATTAAGGGGTTAACATGCGTTTTAAGATAAATCCGTGTTCCAAGTGCTTGATGACTATAAGGCCGTTAGCAGCTGAATCAGTGTAAACGTCCACTGATTTTTGAATCATCCATCATTTGATTCGAAATCCATTAGTTTGTATTTGAAATCGAAAGCTCTATCAACGATTTAAAAAAAAAATAAATAAACTACTCATGTATTTACTTTTCTAATGCATGTTCGATACTCATTCAGTGACAGAATGGATAACATTAGCCAGAAATCTAACGTTTCTACGGCCGTGACTTTAACCTTGAGCTGTTTTCTCCGATTTTCGAACTTTATTGCTCAGTCTTCGGATTCTAGAAAGAAAGGATAATAGTTAAAAAAATCCGAAAGTGAAGGTTACGGTTAATAAAACGAAATAAATATGCAGTAATAAAAGATATGTACACATACGAACTTGCAAAATAGCGAATGAATCTGAGGTGATTTGAGATAATGTTCAGTTGCAGAACGACTGTGAAAAAAAAAAGGGAGGGGGAGGCAAAGGAAGGGTTCATCACAGGTAAGTAAGGGAAAGTGTCGTAATACACGGGGCAGGTGTAAAATGTAAGGGAAAGTGTCGTAATCATGAAAAAATTCAACCTTGAAATTTTGATGTACTTACTCGTGGGTTTTGGCGTATTACATTCTGAATTCCTTTATGTTATTTTTGTAGTGTGAGAACTAATAATTATTAGTTAATAAGTGTACTAATTTTTTATTGTGTTTGAATGGATTAAGTTCCAGGGCCCTTGCTAAAGGAGAGAAGGGGGAAGCCTCCCCCCCCCCCCCCTAACGCGCGCAAAAGTCCATTAAACTTGGCAAAATTAGGTACCTAGTTGGCAAACTTGGTAAAAATTGGCTTAGAAAAAATTTAACGAAAGCTATAATTTACTTTATATTTCTTTTACACTTCGTAAAATTATGCAAACCCAGTTGGCAAAAAGTAAAAAGTTGGTAATATAGTTGATAAAAAAATAAATAAGCTGGCAAAAAACGATATTTGACATGGCAATTTATCGACATCTCCCCCCCTTTAAATACAGACCGCTTAAAGCCTCTAATACATTTTTTTTTTTTCGTGTGTTGCTGTAAAAATAATTTTAAATGCTACATAGCCAGAATTTGACAAATTTGAAATTTTCGCAAAAAATGCATTCCCAGACAAAAAAATTACTTTTATAAAGTTGGCCGAGAAAACTGCAACTGCTATTTACGGTTATTAGGAAATTTTAAGATTTAGCCGCGAACTAAGTAGTTTTTGCTGTCAGCTTTTATTTCGAGCGCGAGGCGCCTCTGTGTATGTGACGTCTGTGTGCGAACACCCATAATGGCACACATGAGCGGGTGCGGACCTGCTTCGAACAACATTTTCAGAAGAGAACATAGTATATAGTATAGGGTGTCCCAAAATTGACGCAAGATTTGAAATTAATAGAAAATTAATCCATTTAGAGTTGGCAACCAAAAAAGGAAAAATAGTTTCACAGCTTACTGTTTGGGGTTAGTAAAAATGCACTACTATACGAAAGAACGACGCGTTTTCGTTGTTGAACAGCATTTCAAAAAATAATGAAAGTTTGATTCATGACGATTTTGATGATGAATAATAAGAAAGATCACGTGATTCAACACCATTGGATTTCTTTCTGTGGGGTTATTTTGAAGTCAAAGGTCTACGTCAACAAGCCCACATCCACCCGTGCATTGAAAGAGGATATGCGGTGAAGTCAGTGCTGTGTCAACGAAATTGAGCTACATTAATTCGAAATGGTCCTGGAAGAAATTCGAAAACAGAGTGCGTATGAATCAGCAAAGCCATGGGGGTTATTTGCCTGATATGCTATTCCATACATAACCCTATCCTATGTACTTTATGTTTCAATTAAAAAAATAATACAATTGGGAGAAAACTACGTTTTCTATTTAATTGAAATCTTGCGTCAATTTTGGCACACCCTGCCTATAAATACCGGTAACATATAAATTTCGTGATAATCGATGCACATTTTAGGCAGTTAGAGGACGGACAGGCAGACCATAGAGATATGAATACAAGGAGACGGCATCAGCTATCTGATAGTGAAGCCAAAACTGTAACCGATCCGCCACATTGCTTAGACCACAATGCAATGTCGCTGTGCTATTCATAGAGATATGATGTTAATCTATGGTGACACTTCCACTCTTAAAGATGTTATGTCGCCAAAGTGGGCGCCAAGAATAATCACATAATTGACGTAACTGTAAAACTTTTAACTGGAGAATGCTGAGATTTCGTATTTAGAGCTATTGTAACATATAATTGTGCATCTTTACTTTTTAATCCGTAAAATGGTGCATCTTTCACTGTTATTTAAAAAGAAACCAACAAAATGTTCTGCCGTACTTAGACGATCACAGTTACTTCATTTCCTCCAATGCTGAAGATAGCTAAAGGTGGCCATATTTTCGAACGTAGAAATGAGGACATGTCCCCAATTCTGAAACAAAATTGGGGACATTTTATATCTAATGAGATAATTAACAGTAATCTAATTAAAAAACAATGTAATAATTAAAAATTGTCCTCAATTGCTTCTTTACTTTTTGAGGACAAATCGCAAAAAAACACAGAAATTGGGGACTGTCCTCGAAACTTGAGGACGTATGGACACCTTAAGCTAACGCCACCTCCTTGTATTCATATCTCTTTGAGGCAGACATACAAATTAAAAATCACTTTAAAAACCTTACTACAGCAGCCTAATTAGTCTACCAATCAACTAATCAACAGTTCCCCAGCTGCAAGCGCAGCTGCGCCAACGCATGTGTCAGAATTTTTTTAGTGCATCCATTAAGGAAAACTCTGCCGAATTCAAAATCTTCAACAAAACTGAAACCATCAGTTACGTGACGAAATAATTAATTTACAATGCAATATCGTTGAAAGTGAAATTTTGTGACCATGATTGTTATTACTGTTTAAATACTACTTTGTACTATACACGACATACTTCGACACCTTTCTAGACAGACCTTGACCATGGCAATGAAAGAGATTTGTAATAGTAACGTTCTTCTTTTTTTATGAATTCATACCGTTTTGACAGTATTTATCTCATCATGATGCCCACCAAACCTTGTCGTTTGGGCGTACGCAGATATGTTATCTGTTCCGCTAGTAACAGGCACGGAGGGAAACCACAGTAGGAAAATCTCGAGTGCGAAAAGTGTTTGAAAGGAGTGATTTTTTGTAAAATAAAAAAAAATAAAAAATAAGTTGCATCCAATTGTTCTTTTTTAACACTTTCCAACAAGGTTGACAAGTGTTTATGATTTAGGGTTGTCTATCGGTCCGTCCGTGATTTAACACCCGTAAATATGCATCGATTTCTACGAAATTTATATATGTTATTTCTATGTACTGAACCATGAACCCTATTGAAAATGGTCTGTGTAGCATTTATAGTTCTTCCACTTTAGCGTTCAAAAGAGTTCCAATACATTACGTTCTATGGATAATCACTCTTTAACCCTTTCACACGCGGTGTCCTCGCCGTGAGGACATAAAACTCTGACGTTTTGACTGTCATCAATCACGAAGAAAACATTTTATTTCTATAAAAATACTTAATAGTGACATAGTTACACCAGAATCCTTTACTTTTTAGAACATCATTTCTTGTAAAACTGATCAATTATTTATAAAATTGTCAAGATTATTTTTAACAGCACTGGCATCTGTTGAAAAATGGAGACTATGATGGAAATACATTGATATAGAAGAACAACTGGATAGACTGTCCGATGCTGAAAAAAAGGACATAGTTGTCATCGCTCGAATTAACCCTTTATCTACTGACGATATTTAGAAGTAAGGTTAAATTAAAATTGTAAGAAAAAAACAAAGAAAAATCTATTCATTATAACCATTTCTTTGAAAAATCACTACCACATACTTCATTTAATCATCTTACATCACGATTGCATGTTCTATTAGAGCAGATTGTTTTAAATAGACAGCTTCCACTCACTTTCTAATCATGTCGTGCCCCCTACTCCCCCAAAAAGAGTATTAGTGAATTTTCAGACGTCTCTTTTATGATTAAAAGGTTAGATTTGCTAAAAGTGCGTCAATCAAAGTATTGCTCGACTCCTTCCTGTTGGTTGTTCCTGTACTCTTTTGAAAAAGATTCGTTAACTGTTTATAAACGCAGTCATGAGACGTATAGATTATGCTTATTATTATTATTATTATTTGTAATTTTCTTTTTTATTACAATAATCAGCATTTATCATTCATTATGCCTAACTATAACAAGAGAAAACAAACAGATTCAATGTAATATTCTTGGCAATTCTTAATTCAGCAGATAAAGGGTTAACCACTCATAGCCAGCTGTGTCAAAAATGACTCTAGATCTGTGACACGCAATGAACGATTCGATTGACCGCCATCTTTCTGGTAGTTAAATCGAGCGATGGCAACGACTGCCCTTTTTCCTGCATTGGGAAATGATTGAGCTTCCAAGGGTTAATGCGTATCTTAATGATATTCTCTATTTAAAGTAAACCAAAATTAATATATGTTATTAAGGATCACAGCTTTCCGTTGAAAATAGTATGTGTAGCAGTTATAGTTGTTCTGCCGGAGTACTCAAAAGAATTCCAGTACATGACCTTCTATGGCAGTTTAAGAGACAGTCATCCGTTGCAAGGTGGATACAATAAATATGTAAACATTTATGACAGTTTACCTTTCAATTAAAAGATGAAAATGACTTTTTAAGTTCTTTAACAAGGTATCAAAAAATTACTTTAATTGGGATATGCAGGTTTGTTTGTTTTTTTTAATATCTACAAAATCTCGATATATTTGAGGACAATACATCTCCAAATTTGGCGCGAAGATACTGTTGTGTCGGAAAGTATTGTATAATGGCTGCGCTTGGCATGATTATCTGCCTTGTTTTCAACCTTGTAACCTTGTTGTAAACGATGGTCAAATCTTTAATTCCCGCCATGACCAGCAAAATTATTTTTAACTACTAATTTAGAAGAATGTTTTCAGCACCACGATATTTTTTGACAGTGTAAGGCATGGATAAAAAAAACTGAGGAAGTATTCGGTATACTGGAAAGTATTTTTTTTACATTAAATTGAAACAATTAATAAATTTTCAACAAGTTTTTAATTAGAAACTGTGCCCAAACTTAGGATTCATATTGGCTACATTTTAACCCTTTAACGCGCAATGTTCCCGCTCTGGGAACACCAAACTCTGACGTTTTGACTGTTGCCAGTCACTAAAAATAGATTTGATTTCTATAAAAATAGTTGCGGGTGACATAGCTCCACGAGAATCCTTTACTTTTTAGCACATCATTTCCTGTAAAAAAATTGTCACGATTATTTTTAACAGCACTGGACATCTGCTGAAAAATGGAAGAATGCGAGAACAGCTGCATAGATTGCCCAATGCTAAAAAAAGGGCAGCCGTTGCCATCGCTCGACTTAACTACCAGCAAGATGGCGGACGATCGAAACGTTCATCGCGTGCCACAGATCTAGAGACCCTTTTTTGGCTGTGCGCGCACAGCCAGCTTCGTCAAAAAAGGATCTCTTGGCACGCGATGAACGTTTCGATCGTCCGCCATCTTGCTGGTAGTTAAGTCGAGCGATGGCAACGGCTGCCCTTTTTTCAGCATTGGGAAAGGGTTGTGCCTCAAAGGGTTAAGACAGTAGTGGCGAACCTATGGCACACGTGTCCTTAGTGGCACGCGAAACCATTTTGGGGGTGAATACTTTTACATTTCGCTGGCTGTGCCGGCACAGCCATCTGCATCAAAAAAGGTCTCTAGATCTGTGTCACGCGATGAACGTTTCGATCGTCCGCTATCTTGCTGGTAGTTAAGTCGAGCGATGGCAAAGACTGCCCTTTTTTCAGCATTGGGAAAGGGTTGCGCCTCAAAGGGTTAAAATAAGAGACCGATAAATTAATGTTATGAAAAACAATATTAATAATAATTACTCTGTCACTATTTCATAGCTATGGCATTATATCCACAACTTTTTTTTAGCTGAAAGGTGTAGTCTCAGGCAATTATTCAGCACAAACTTATCATTATGGCCTATGTAGTGACGTATGCTGATCGCGAGGAAACCATAGAGCTGATTTTCTATTGGAACATATAAAAGGAAATAGCTTCCCAAGTGGAGCTAAGTGAAGATCTATGCCAGTGGTGCGCAAACTATTTTCATTTGCGACCCCCTATTTTGTGTAAAATTTTGTCGAGACCCCTGGATAGACAGTGGACATTTTGTTTAATTGACAACGAAGGTACATTGAAATTCTTTCATAGATTTGCTCTTACAGGGTGATTTTGAAAGAGTGTCGTGACGTCATCGATTGAAATAACGCCTTTTTAAAATAGCGCACCAAACTTCTATACTATTAAAATCTGTGCGCGTCTGTCTGTCTGTGTGTGTGTGTGTGTGTGTGTGTAGCATCATCTCCTCCGAAACCGCTGGGAGTTGAGTTTCGAACGAGGTATCCACGAATTCGGGGAATTTCGAGAAAGAACCTCCGCTAATTTAAATTTCGAAATTCGAATTAGTTTAGGAGATATTGATAAAAAACCCCATCAAAAACGCTAATTTTTGCTCTCCGCAATAGCTTGATTGTAACCCCTGTAGTCAAAAAAGTGAGAAATAAGCATCGAGGTTGCCACGTTTGGCTATTTTATCAAATTATTTAGACTCCTGCAGTAAAAATAAAAGAATAATGTTTTTTTTTTTCTGTTTAGATTATTTACAAAGTTATTTTTTAATTAAAATATTGCGTTCATGTTAAATCAGAGCTGGAATTCAATGTTTTTTTATGTTTAAAATAATAAGGGATTGAGAGATTTCCGAGACTAATATGTATATTTTTTAGTTTGGCCGAAAAAAAAATGGCTCATTTGGCGATTTTGAGAAAGTAGTAGGCTCTACCGATTTGTACAGTTTTGGGCTTGGCACAAATTACTAAGAGCGTAACGAAATAGTATTTTTAATAACAAGTATAAATTTTACGGCGCTATACTTCGATTTTTCATACAGAAATAATGCAGTTATTAAGGCGATTTTAAACGACCTATAGAATTTTCACCGAATTAAGTAAACTGATTTAAGTTAGAGGAATTCCGCCAAATTTCAGAAAATTAAAGTTCTCGCATCTTGTACATTGTAGTTACGGGGATTAAAACACGTTATAGTTAATAATTTGAATAACTGCTACTAATCAATTAGATGCCTGGATTAAATTTTGGCGAGCAAACTCTATAAATGATAGATAACTATTTCCCATTTTGATTGCTGTTAAATCAAACCTTCGAATGATTCCCTCAAAACAAAAAAACTCGCAAAATGGTGTATGTTGGCATTTTGGCGATTGAAGTAATTACATGTAATAAATAATTGATTCTTATATGTTAAAGCAGTGTTACATTTCTTCTATTGCAAACTGTTAGAACGGCGTAATTAATACTGTCTAATGTATTTTTTGTTTTACGAATTGAAATCTATGTTGATTCCTACTTCAGTACATTTCTCAGAAAAGAAGGGGGAAAATATTCAATTGTAGTTCAACTCTGTTCGTATTATTAATTCCATTCCACAAATGAGATGAGCCGATCTCACTAGCGTATGCATAGATATTTTTTTTTTTTTAATTCCGCCAAACAGGGTATTGCGAATTGCCTTTAGTGTCAAGTTTAATTTGTGATTTAAGCTATTTGGCATCGACTGGTGGCGTTAATAACACCAATATGGCAGTTCTAGCAAAGTAAACATAAATAACTCATTTCATGTTCCATTTTTATAGTTTCAGTAGCAACGGAATCCATTGTTGCCACTTAAGTTATTAAATTTAACAATTAAATGAAACCACTCATTTCTACAGCTTTTAAAACTCGTAAAAGTGAAAACTCATCAAATGTGAAACAAGTAGAACTGCAAGAGACTTGCACTTTGAAAATAATCGAAGTTTTCATGTAATTCTATATACCTTTAATTTTATTTCCTTCGCGTGTGGATGCCATTTTTATGTCAATTTTTGCTGCCTTGCTGGCAGATTATCCGGAGCAGTACACAAGCACTAATGTACATGCTCCTCCGGACATAAACAAGAGCGTATGTCCGGCGCGTATTTGTGTAACCCCCAGGCCGTACCCGTGGGGGACCATGGGGTCCCCCCCCCCGAAATCTAAAATTTTGTTAACAAAACAATAATAATGAAGCGTTTTTGTGAAAAATTGGGCCTTTTTCATCTTTTGGTCTTTTTCATCTTTTATGAATTTATAAATTTAATTTCTGTACACCCCCCCCGAAATTTTTTTCTGGGTACGGCCCATGGTAACCCCACTGTGTTAATCAGAGATTTCTGGGGTCAGATTTTTTAGAACTTTTTTTTTTCAATGGAGATTCTCATCCTGAAGTATATTGATCACTGATACATGAAAAGAAAAATGATCAATTATGCGCTAGCAGTTCCAGAATTTTTTCATGGAGGTGTTACGACTACTGCAGCTCACATATATGTATGTATACGCGTGTGTGATAAGGGAGTGAAGAATATACATTTTGTATGGCAAAAAACTCCACATGGGGGGGTTGTGACCCCCTATCCCCTCCTTGGCTACGCCACTGCACGCAAGCATAAGTTGTCACGTCATGAAAAACCGTCGTAGGTGGTAAACACCGAAGTTTTTTCGAGGATTATACAGAATTAAAAATTTTGTAAAGTTTACTTTTGATACAGTTCGGATATTTGCCACCAAGGTGAGATGAAATATTTCTAAATACGGCAACCTAGAATTTTCTTTTGAATTTGACACTATGCAACTACAGTAGATTCCCTATAACACGGTAGATACGTTCCGTGTTATAGGAATCCGTGTTGTACTGGTCCTGCGCTATACTCCACCTGGAGTGCGGATTGCGCGGAATAATCGCGGCAAAACTTATTTGCACTCCGTAGAAATACAATGATGCTTGGTATTGCAATTCAAAAGGTATGTTAATTACAGGAGCTAAAACGTCATAATATCAGAACATATGTCTCATTTTACCGTGCTGTACGAGTCTCTTTTAACGTGTTACACGAAAACGATCACAATTTTTACTCCGTGTTCTACGAATTCGTGTTGTAGACCCGTGTTATGAAGGGGTCTACTGTAAATTGTTAAAAATAAAACATGAAATTAGTTATTTATTTAGGGCGAGTTGAAAGTGACACCAACGTCAGTTTTATGTAACAAGTGTGATACTGCATTAAGAGTTTAGTAAGGGTGATAAACTTTATCGCAGAAGTTACGTCACAAATGTTTTCATTTGAAATGTGACTATTTTCACGAAAACTGTGTGCAAGTTTGGCTTATAACGTACGTGGTGCATCTATTCTTTCATGTAGGTTTTGTTAATTTAGGTGAAATTCAATAAAGTCATCTGCGAAATAACTGCGCTAATGCATTGTCCACGCTTTAGGAAATGCAAGATAAAATAAAATAGTTGTCAACATCATGTAACTTATTCATCTGGTATATATTAAATGCTATAATTAAGTTTAAAAAACACAATTATATGATGTAGAAATCAGGCATTTTTCAAAAGAGAAAAGTTTCATCTGCATGCCGTAAAGATCTTCTTTTTTGATCGCCAGTGACACTGACGAAGTTTTTGTGTCATCAGGTTGCAATCATCTGAGATTTGCACTCATGACGTCAACTTTTAGTCACGATTCAAGTATTTTTTTCACGTTTTGAGATTCCGCATTACTGGGTTTAATTCGAATTATATGTGTAAGGAAAATATTCGTTTCCCACCGTGCGGAGAACGGGTATCCAACTAGTATAAATCATAAAAATGTTATAAAGTTTTAACATCATAAAAATCAGTTTATGAATCAACACATAATTTTATAAAACAATGCTTTATTTATCGTAATGCTATGGTACGAAATGCTTAGGTATTGCTTACGTATGGATATCAATATTTTTTAATGAAAAATACTTTTAAAAAACTTTACATCATAAAAAGTGCTTGAAAAGACCTCATGATTGCTTCTAAGTTCAGATCCGTATTGTAAATCGCAAGCAGTAAGTCATCCTCTGGATCCAATGGAGATCGATATTTTTTTTTAAATGGAAACTTATTTTGAAGATCACTATGCACGATCACTATACATGATCAATTTGCAGATCACTATGCATGATAACGGGGTTTGAAGCCCCGTGATAGCGATCGCGAATATCCCGCTCGGAAAATAATAATTGTCAGTTTCTTCTCTTGTATTATTTCCGTTCTTTGAAATGAATAATTGTAGAATTTTCATGTTTGAATTTCTTCGAATTTGGCGACCCCCAAAAAATTTCTCATGACCCCTCCGGGGTTGCGACCACCGGTTTGCGCACCGCTGATCTATGCCACTGTAAATGAGAACTCTGATATAAACAAAAAATATTGAGAAACATATTACTTGAAAAAATACGGAATGAAATAAGCGATTGAAAATTAAATAATATAATTGAAATATTATTATCCTACATAATAGTTATTATTATCTAACTACGTATAGAACCTGTTATCCGGAATGGTTGGGACCGGGTGTATTCTGGATAACTGAATTTTCCGGATAACTGGTTGGGGATTAACATGATATCTACTGATTTGATTGGTAGCGTATATGTTACTCTCTATTTTTGATTAAAATTAAACATTAATTGTTAATAAACGAGAAAAATAATATTAAAAAAAACTCGTAATATGATCAAGAAAAATAATAATCATATTTAGAGAAGAAGTAGTAAATGTATCTTGAAAACGCAGTCACACATTAAAAAAATAAAGTACTTTACCAGATTACTTACTTTATAAATTCTAGCTGTAGTACTCAAAATAAAAAAGCAAAAACATAAGAAATATAAAAAAAAATATTTTTTGCTTTTCTTTCGGAAAAAAAAGGGAAATTAATCGATTGAAAAATGATTCTGGATAACTAGATTTCCGGATAACTGGTTTCCGGATAAGAGGTTTCATTGTTGCATTTCTTTTTCCATCTTGATTCAATAATCATTTTTATCCTGTTATAACATCCTGCTATGTATTGTGTAATGTGAAAGTACTTTGCATTGTATAAGAAAGTTTTCGTAATAGGGAGCTCCCCTATATATATGTTGATTATGTCCTGGTATATGAAGGTTTTTTCCTGGGCCCCCATCTCTGCAAATCGGTCCCTGCGTGTATCTTCAATATATACCCTCTGTAGTATCGAATGTTCTGCTTTAACGTTTTACAGGCCAATGTTCACAATTGGGAACATCAACTTAAAAATTTATTCAAAAATGAAATTTTATCAACTATGAAATTTTATTTTTATTTTTTTTACTTGAAAAAATTAGTCGATAAAATTAAAAGATGACTTGATTTTTTGAAACAAAAGTTGCATTTCTATCTATCTAAAGTTGCATTTCTATGAGTGGGGAAAGTGGACACAAAATCATAAAACAGCCTTCATAAATTTTTACAGAGCTATCTTGATACATCCCCGCCCCTTCAAACTTAGCTGATATCTTTACTTAAATTTAAAAATAAATCTTCCATTAATTCTTAATATTTCACTTATTATTTAAACTACCCATCAATATATTCCGTTTTTAAAACCAATGTAATAGTTTAGTCAGAAATGACCCATGCTCCCAATTTGGAACACAGTGAGAATTGTATACAATACTGTTCCCCCCATTTAAATGACTACAGTGAAACCTCGTTATATGGTCACCCGCTTATGAGGTCACCCCGCATATATGGTCACTTTCTGGAAAGTCCCGGCTCACTGAATAGGAATTCTAAATATTTTAATATTACTTATAGGTCATGCCATCCTAGGTATACCCGCTTATATGGTCACTTTGGGAAGTATTTCTGAACATTCACAAAATTATCTTTCTGTAAGCGATAAGCGATCTAGCCTTTCTTCATTGTGTTGGTACGGAAAGGGACAGTTTGCAAGATTACAAAAGGGCTTACCTCCCTCACCTACCCACGTTTACTACTGAATAAGCCACTCATCTCTTTGAAAAGAGGATTGCACCTTGCTCTATCCACTGTTTAGACAGGGGAAAAAATGTCAGTGCCGCTGTGCCGCACAGCCAGCTGCGTCAAAAAAAGGGTCTCTAGATCTGTGGCACGCGATGAACGTTTCGATCGTCCGCCATCTTGCTGGTAGTTAAGTCAAGCGATGGCAACGGCTGCCCTTTTTTCAGCATTGGGAAACGATTGCGCCTCAAAGGGTTAAAGCTGCTCAAAAGTCCTGTGACGACAATCGCGTCCCATTCAAGTTGGCACCCACGGCACGCCCTTCCTTGTCATTCCTTGTATACGTATACGGCACTTGGTATTTCTTCAGATGAAATAAGCCACCGAAAAACTAGTGTGTATATACTTACACAAAAGAGAAGTATTCGGTAAACTTTGTTGATTGAACATTTAACATTATGTCACGAGGGAAAATAAAATGTAATTGGTTAAATCAAGGACTGCATCAAGGTTCCACTGTAATTAAAATTGCTATCGATTTTGTAAAACTTGTTTGAAACTTTTGTCTTCTGATGATTTTAAAGGAAAATGTGGGCAGGGAAAGAAACTTCTTTGTGTTTTGCTTGTGCAAGAAAACTTTTATATGGTTAATCTTGACTTATCTTCTCTGTAAAATTACGTCTTTCTTTTTTTCTTTTATATTTTTTGTCAGTAGGCCATTTGATTATCAGCGCTTGCTCAGAAACGGCAGTCATTTAAGATCAAGGGCGTAGCCAGAATAAAAAATAAAATTTAAAAAATCGGAGGAGAGAATATGCAGCGCTTCGGTGGGGGATATTCTAAAAATTTTTCTGCTTTAATTGATCTCCAGAAGCAACAACAACAACAATAATAATAATAATAACTAGCTGAAGTACCCGTCGTTGACGGGTTAGTACTGAATGCAAATTTCTAAAAGCAAGAACTTTCGTCAGCATTGTAGGAGTACACAGAATGGATGTAGTATGTTGCCAAAGTAAAGAAAGCGCAATTATAATTTTCATGTATTGTTAAAATATTACAGGTTAGAGAGTAACTAAGTAATATCATTTCATTCGCTTTAGTCGTAATTATGGGATGCGCGAACGAATATTTACACATATTCAAATAATTTTCGCAAAATCTCAAAATCTAATCAACATTTTTGAAAAATTGGAAGCCTAGAATTTAAGTTGAGTGACAACCTATCATGTCACCCAATTTCGTTTCATTCCCTGCTGTCTTTATTTCGTGATGCTGGAACAAACATTTTAGCATTTTTAAACGATTTTTACAAAATCACAAAATGTAATCAAGATATTTTTAAAATTCAACACCTATAAATTAAGATTAGCAACTACCTATCATATCACCAAATTTCGTATTAGTCGTTATTACGCGATGCTTGAAAAAATATAACTGCATTTTGGGAGAATTTTCACAAAATCTCAAAATCTAATAAAAATGTTTAAAAAACTGGACACCTATACTTTATGTTGAGCAACAACCTATCATGTGACCAAATTTCATATCATTCGCTTTAGTCGTTATTACGTAATGCGTGAACAAAAATTCACTCAGTTTGAAACGATTTTCGGAAAATCCCAAAATCTGATCGTTATTTTTTATAGTTTATAGTTTATAGATGCTTATAGTTTAAGGTGACCACCTATCATTTCACCAAATACCATTTTTTCACCTTTGCAGTTATTACGTGATGTGCGAACACAATACGTAGTTTGAAACAATTTTCGCAAAATCTCAAAATCTTATCAAGATTTTTTTTAAATTCGACGCCTATGTTTTAAGTTGAGTGACCACCTATCATATCACCTAATTTCATATCATTCGCTTCAGTCGTTTTTACGTGATGCTTGAACACAAATTTACGCAGTTTGAAAGGATTTTCGCAAAATCTCAAAATCCAATCAAGATTTTTTAAAAATTCGACGCCTATGTTTTAAGTTGAGTAACTACCTATCATGACGACCAATTTCATATCATTCGCTTCAGTCGTTTTTACGTGATGCTTGAACACAAATTTACGCAGTTTGAAACGATTTTCGCAAAATCTGAAAATCTAATCAAGATTTTTAAAAAATTCGACGCCTATGTTTTAAGTTGAGTGACTGCCTATCATGACACCCAATTTCATATCATTCGCTTCAGTCGTTTTTACGTGATGCTTGAACACAAATTTACGCAATTTGAAACGATTTTCGCAAAATCTGAAAATCTAATCAAGATCTTTTAAAAATTCGACGCCTATGTTTTAAGTTGAGTGACCACCTATCATGACACCCAATTTCATATCATTCGCTTCAGCCGTTTTTACGTGATGCTTAAACAAAAAAAGCGTCACGGACAGAATGACAGAAGGACAGAATGACAAACTTTTTTTTGAGGGTCGCATCGGATTCCCGGGTTCTTGAAACGGATAGAAATCGCAAAATTTTTGAATTCCAAGAAATGTACAGACAAAAGTCTAATTTTATTTATATAGATAGATAATGCATTGTTTAAAATTTCGGAGAGGAATCAAACCTCCATGATCCCACCCCATCCCGGGGTTACGGCCTTGCTAAGGATATATATTTCTCCCCCCCCCCCCCGGCCTCAAAAAAAAAAGAAAAAAAAAAAGAAATTTGAATGTAGTTTATTGGATGTCAATAATGAAGTTTTTTGTGAAAAATTTGGCCATATCCGTCTTTGGGGTCCTAACCGGGTACGAGTCCAGGCAAACATTTTGGAGGGGGTCCAAAAATTTCGGAGGAGGTCCAAACCGAAAAAAATTCATATTTTTTTTTAGAAAAAGACTATATCATAATTTTAGTAACAAAAATCGAAATTTCGTATCTCCCCCCCCCCTAAATACGTCCTTGGCCCTAACCGATTTTTTTTTTCTCGCTACGTCTCTGATATAGGGTGTCCCAAAACTTGGAAGAGAAACAAAAAACAAAAACACCAGCTTTTATTCCTTCAATATTCTTCATTGACATAAAATAAATAATATTGATCCTATAATAAATTACAAACTATTTGTCAGAAAAGGTCTAAAATTCCGTTAAATGGATTAAATATTTCAGGTTTATTAAATTGGAATAAATATAAAATTTAAATTTCTGTACATCCCCCCCCCCCGATCAAAATAATTTCCAGTCAGTAAAATGCGCCCCACTTATTAATTAGATGGTGTAAACTTCAGACTTTTATTATACAAAAACGCTCAGAAAGCATCTTTAAACAATGTTCATGAGGGACTATACATAAATTTAATGAGAAAATTTATAGCAATTATTATTTTGTTTCGTAATTTGTTTACGACCCGTGATGTCTCATCCTACGTGATTTTGTTTCCTTTGATAGGTTTAGAATGAAAGAAAAATGTTTTGAGTCAGATATTTTTATTTTCACATTTTTGACACTTTTAAGGAGAAAATGTTCAAATTTTGTACATCAACTCTTTACTCGATGGGACACTTTTTATTAATTTTGGATTACTTTTTTAATCGGGGATCGTATAAAAATTAAAGTTTTGTATTTAAGCAAATTTAATCACCGGAAAATTCAAATAGATTCCATTAACACAACTAACTGCAAATGCACACTGATTGAATTTAAATTGTTTTTTCTATCTGGCATTTAACATTAGAAGTTACAGATCTCGGCGAACCGAGGACCCTTTTTAAGCGCAGGGGATATTAAGACCATTCCTTTACATTTGTGGGCCCGTTTTTGCGGTTTCGACTAATCACCTGCACGTGTTCTCAGTACCTTATTATCGCATGGGCAGGGCCTGATTACTGAAAAGTCTAGGGAAGCTTGAGCTTCCCCTCAGAATTTAGAGGGGGGGCCCGAACATGACTGAAAAACTGCGATAAAATTTCAAAATTTTGTTTTTAAACGATCTTTAAAGTTATTGTAAACATTTTTAAAGAAGAGAAGTGGCGCTTTTCAGAAATCTTGATACTTCAAGTCGCAACATTTCTAAATTAGTTGCTTGCGATGTCTTTGCCTGGGACATCTGCTGCAGTTGAGAGTTTTTTTCTATTATGGGGAATAGTTTTGCCGGCAGAAAGGGGTAGACTTTTAATATGTAATGTTAAACATCTTCTAAATGTCAAAATTAATTCTCAACTTCAGTGTTGTGATTTTTATGATGTCATCAAAACAAACAAAGAATTCCTGAAAAAAAACCTTGCCGAATGAAAAATAGGACTAAATTAATAAGGTTTAATGTTCCAGTAAGGTAATGTTTAAAGTAATTTCAAAAATATTGTAAAATCTCGTTACAATCAACTAAACTATTATGAAGATTAATGAATAAAATATTTTTATCAAAGGAAAATTTCAGATTAATGAATAAAATGCTTTTATCAAAGGAAAT
>JAWZYV010018153.1:0-30259 GCA_038373885.1 Cheiracanthium punctorium
CAATCGCCCATATCGCCGGCGATGTTGGCCCCATGTCAACTTCCTCGGTGAGCGATGTTTGGCCAAAGTTTGGCCACTGATGAATTGCTGCTTGGGAAAACATCATCCAAATGCCTCCTTTGTGCCATAACTATGCGGTTTTTGCACTGAAAGGCTTTCACAGCGCTTGTGAACACTTTTACTTGTCCTTAGATTCTTAAGAAAATTTTAAGAAAAATGTCTGTTATTTTAAGATATTCAAAATGTCTGCAAAATGTCTATAAACAATCTGCAGATATTTTGAAGATAAGGTTCAATCTCTAAATTATCATAAAATTTCTGCAGAATGTCTGAAGAATATGGCCTTTTCTGAAGAAAATCTTAAGATTATTTTTAGTGGGGCATCTCTAATTACACAATCACAGTGATTTTTAAAAAGTTTATTCTATTAAAAATCAAACATGAATTCATATTCTCTATGCTTCTCTATCCAGTGGAGCAGCTGAGTATGGCAGGTAGGGCACGTTCCATGCGCAATACTTTAAAGGGGTTACAGATTCCAACAAAGAAACTGACAGAATGAAAGAAACAATCAACCCATTCACTCTTACCTTTACAGGGATGCGACGACAGTGATTATTTCTTCTGCAATCATCGTTGCTTCCTAGTTTCGGTCTTTCAATGATCCTGTTGTGGGCCAAATTTGAGCTGCACTGAAAGACCCAAGCCGGGAAGCAACGCTGAGTGCAGAAGAAAAAATCGCTGTCGTCGCTTCCTTGAAACGATGAAAACGAACATGTTAAACAAAACGCTAAAATATCTATTTTAAATGACTGCTCTTAGAACATGAATCTGTGAGACTTTTATAATTTGAAAATATAATTTGCCATTCGAAAGAAATGTTTAGAATGACCGTAAAGTGACGTAAAATGACCAAAGCGTTCAGTGTCTTTCTAAGAGAAAGAGCGCATAATGTTGTCTGCCACATGAACGTTACTGTACCTAGGTACGACACTGAATCTAAAATTTTTCTGAGTTGTCAGACATGCGGCTGCAACATTTTTAATGTATACTTTTCAACTTTAGCTTATACAAACGGGGAAAAAATCATAAGAATTTCATTCATACTAAATATCTTATATAAAATGCATAAGGTATTACGAAAAATGATATTTTTGGAGGAAACAAATTACACTGCTGGCCATCGTAAATGCAACACCCTGAAGGAAGCATGCAAATAATATGAAATTTACAACATGCATTAGCTGAGGTGAGATATGCAAATGATTAGAATTTCAGCGCAGACGCACATCAAGCGCGCCTGTGGCGCCACCTCAAAGCGCTATTTAAGGCTTGGAGATTTCGACGGTTTCAAGTACAGCAATTGTGTTTTTCTTGCTTTTTTTTCAAAAAAACGATAAATTATGCCTCGTAGGAAACAACGATCATCTTTTGATCAAGTATCCGAGTTTGACAGAGGAAGGATAGTGGCATACCGAGATTGTGGGTTATCTTTCAGGGAAATCGGTCGTCGTATTGGACGAAACCAAACAACTGTGATGCGGATATGTGATCGTTGGGTGCAGGAGGGTACGACGGACAGACGTGATCGACCGCATCGACCTCAGTGCACCACGTCACGTGATGACAGGCAGATTGTACGCATGGCAGTGACGGACCGCTCAGTCACATCACGAACCATATCACAGCAGATTCAGTCTGTAACGCATCATCCAGTGTCTGCGCGTACCATTCGACGTCGTTTACAGCAGAATGGTCTGTCCGCAAGACGTCCGTTGCTTTGTCTACCTCTGACGCGGAACCACAGACGTCTCCGCCGCCAATGGTGCGATGAAAGAAGGATGTGGACGACAGAATGGAATGAAATTCTCTTTACTGACGAGTCACGCTTCTGTATGCAACACCACGACGGTCGGATTCGAGTCTGGAGACACCGTGGAGAGAGGATGCTGAACAGCTGCATTATGCACCGTCACACTGGTCCTGCACCGGGTATTATGGTATGGGGCGGTATCGGATATCTCTCTCGCACTCCTCTAGTACGCATTGCCGGTACTTTAACCAGCCAGCGCTACATCTCCGAGGTGTTGGAGCCAGTTGTCCTTTCTTACCTTCAGGGCTTGCCAACAGCCATATTTCAGCAGGATAATGCACGGCCACACGTGGCACGCATTGTCCAAGGGTTCTTCGTCAATCACCAGATTGAATTGCTTCCCTGGCCGGCGCGCTCTCCGGATCTTTCGCCGATAGAAAACATGTGGTCCATGGTTGCTCAACGACTGACCCAGAGTTCATCCCCAGCTGTCACACCAGATCAACTTTGGCAACGTGTGGAAGCTGCTTGGTCTGCTGTACCCCAAGAACACATTCAAAGTCTCTTTGAATCAATGCCGAGGCGTGTGGCAGCTGTGATCTCCAACAACGGCGGCTACTCTGGGTACTGATTTTGGCAGGAACCACGCTTCATAGAATGCTGTAAATTTAATCATTTGTTACTTGGTCAACATGTTATCTACACAATAAATTTTGTTGTGATATCTCTTGTTTTTCTTGGTGTTGCAATTTGGGTGGCCAGCAGTGTACTTTTCACTTTCTTTTCTTTTCATCTTTTTTTTTTTTTTTTGGTGTGTGTGTGTGTCTATGAATTTATTCTTATGTATACTTATTTAACTTGTTATCTCTTATTAAAATAATAAACAATATACCACACAAAAAATTACAGAATGTCTTTATTTTAAAATGCCAAAACTTAAGGATTTGAGTGAAACAGCTTTTCAAGAAATAAAAGCTTTAGTTTAATAGTATATAAAAATATTCTACGGTGAAAAAGAAATCTGTTATCATATTTAGTGGACTTTATACGAAATGAAGTACCCAAGAATAATCGTGTTACAATATTAATAAATTTTCCCAAAACAAATAAATAAATAATTATTATTTTAATTAACAAAAAATTTATACAATCAGCAAATAAATTAGAAAGGTATTCAGGACGCTATCACTGTTGAGCTACAAAGGATTTAGAGAAGGGGGCCTAATGTATTTCGCAGTACACAAATGATAAAATATTATACTTTTATCCGATACAATTTTTACCTACTTTCTGTTATTATTACTCGGACAAATATACTGAAATTTAGTCTAGAGTAAGGTGGTAAGGTGTTTCAGTTCTCAAGAACGAAGACTTTTTTTTAGATCTTGACAGAAAATTGTTAAAAAATAATTTTTTAATTAAAAAATTAAATTGATTAGGGGGACTTTGTCATTAGAGTTTACACGCTGCATTTTTTGTTGTATTTATCAACATTAATAATATACTTTACAAGATAAAAACCTTAATAAGGTTACTAAAAAAGTCAGTATATGAACTTGATCCTATGTATAGAGGAAACTTTTTTCATTATTTTTAATGCATTATGCATGTCCTTTATAAATGCACGAGAGGATTAATTTGTCATGTATAATTGACATTCATTTTATTAAAAAAATTTCGATTTGAAAATAAATGTTTGAAAGCACCATGATATTAATTTTGCTATCCATAACCGCGATTTCCAATCAGTTAGTATAAAACTACATTTTATTTTCAATGCTGTAGGATTTTTAAAATTTATCAATAGCTTAAAAGGTTTAAAGATAATAATCAATACCATATTATCTCTAAAAAATGCGCAAAGTCTCCTTATCCTAACATTAAACGCAATTATTTTTGCTATTCTGTAAAATGTTTGCATAAAACATGTCATTCAACTAAATAAAACCTAACTTTAATTTTTATCCTCAATACTATAGGATTTTAAAAGTTCATGAGAATACTTATTTAAAAGATTTAATGATATAACACCGCAATGTACCATTTTATGTCTAAAAATTCGTAAAGTATCGTTATCCTAACATTAAACACAATTATTTCTACTATTCTGTAAAAGGTCTGCATGATAGGACCGGTTGGTGGGTGAGACTTAATATTTTTACACTTATAAAAAGCATATATCTTTAGCATATCTGTTAAATCAACGGGTGTGCTGTGAAGTTAAGTTTCAGGGGCAAATCCATACAGTAGATTTCGTTTTTGGTAAAACATTTTTCAAATTTTAAACAGCAGTTTACCTTAAGGATTTAAAAAAAAAAAATCTAAAATCGCATTTATCTTTAACATACACCAAAATTTAACTCTTTCTAGTTATCTGAAAAAATCTAAAGCTAAAAGAATGGTTATCACCTTTACTATCTTATCTACCCAACACCGCAAAATTTTTTCTAAGTTTCCTTACCGATCACTTCTGAAAAAAAAAAAATCTCCCCTCTAACGATTGCGAAATCAACTGCCTGGGGGTTGCGGGGAGACTAACAGCTGCGGCGAGCTGCTGGCTGCGAGCTGCGGTGGCTGCGAGCTGCGGTGGCTGCGGGGTTGCGGAGTAGCGTTGAACTATCAAAACACATCTACTGAAAACCATGGAAAACTCCGAACGGTTAGGTCGGCGGACGCTACCTGGTTTCGAACCCCGCACCTCGAAGATATTAGAAGAGAATTAAAAGAATTTAGTCTCTGTGAGAAAATCCATTAATATTGCATTGACTGGAAAAATCAAGACGAGCGCATGAAACGCGGGAGATTACGTAGACCTGCCTTCTACCGCATGCCAAAAGGCAAACGAAAACATGGAAAACCCAGAAAACGGTGGTTAAAGCAGGAAATCGGAACAGGCTTTTTGCTTAATCTTTGAGGATGATGACGATGATGATGAATGTACAAAATTCAAGTTTTTCACATTACTTAATTTATGTATGGATCTCATTTACTAACTCTGAACAATGTTGTAGGGGGAAGGCGTAAAAATATTACCGTATTTACTGGCGTATGCGTCGATCACGCATATAAGTCGACCCCCCACATTTCTGATTAAGAAATTTGAATTTTTAAATTCCCGCGTATAAGTCGACCTACCACTTTCCCGATCAAGAAACTAACTTTTTTGAAAAAAAAAGAAAGTACTAAATATACTATAATAAAGATAATAATATACAAAAGTAGTATACATAATTAACTGATACTAATGAATAATAATAATATGACGCTACTGATAGGGCTGTATTCACCAAACTTTAAACCCTGGAGTTAACTCAGGAAAGCGAACTACTTCAAGGGTTAGTGAGAAAATGGTATTCACGAAGAAGAAAACAAGGGTTACCCTAACATTTAACCCTGACTCCAGGTGCAAATTCCAAGCCCGCAATTTCGGAGGGTTGACTCCTGTTTGTAAATATGGTGGATTCGAGGGTTGTTTTTATAGATTTGGAAAATCCCCAAAATTTGCAAATACTTGAATATTTTGTGCTTTAACAGATGGAAGCTGCTGTGGAAACCACCCATCAAGCTATAAAAGTAGCCAAAAGTGATCAAAAATCTTTGTACTACAATGTTTTCAAAAACTACTTTTTTTCCGTAGAGACTGCAGGCGCCATCTGTCGGATTTATCTTGGTTTGCTTTACCATTCCCTCTTTTTTCTAATTGAACGCTTTTTTTTCTTAATTATTTTTTATGTTGAAAATAAGTAAGTAAATTCTGATCTTTCCTATTTATTTTCATTTCTCTATTATTCCACAGATGAGGGGCGATTTGTGCAGAGCACTGTGGATCTACTACGCCAATGCATTTCTTTTTCTTTTTTTTTTCCTTTTTTTTTTTTTTTTTTTGGTAACAGGAGACGGATAAAAATATTTACATTGAAGGGATTAATGATTGAGGTCTAAAGGATGGAAAAAAAAATTGTTGAGGGGTTAAACATTTTTGTCTGATTGCAGTGTACTGTACATGGGAATAGCGAATTAACAATTTTTCACACAAATGTGAGAAAAAAAACAATATGCTTCAGTATAATAGAATTTTTTAAAGACATACATATTCTATGTATAATATATAGAGTACCTCAAAAAGAAAAACATCAAATCTGCATAAATTAATTTTTGTGTGTTAAATATATGAAAATTCCTAAATTTGAAGAGAATATAACAGGCATAAAATTCATAATTTTATTTATGAAAAATAATGGCTGTAATTTTGAATTAATTGTTAAATCAGTATATTTTTTACATTAAAGCTAATTTAATTTTTACGTTTTAATCTACAGTTTCCATAAAAACAAAATTAAATGTCATGAAGGAAGTGCGTGTGGAGGGAGCTGGGTTTGATCTCGCGAATATTAAACTTAGTTCACCTCTTCATGCAATCATTATTCTGACCAATCACAGACGAGCTTTCAAAGCTAGGTGCATTAGTTTGAGATAAGTTTAGAGTCAGGTAGCATTGGTTAAAATAAGCTGGTGAATACCGTTTCCTAGTTGCCTCTGACACAAACCGGCCACGCATGTTACCCAGCTCTTGGAGCTATGACGGGTTACTCACAGTTTGGTGAATACGGCCCATAGTATGAAATGGTAAAGTACTGATATGCAAAGTTAAACTGAAGATCCGATTCAATATCGGTCTCGTCAAACAATTCACAAAATTCCTTCGTCGTCATCGGCTCATCATGATTCACGTATCGGGTTAGGATCCTTTAGAAAGACCTCCACGTGGGGCACCCTACCCTTCGGCCTAGAGCCCACGCGTAACCGATTTGTCGTAATCCCACAACAACAGCAACATGACACACGCTTTCAATCTTTGTATCGCTTCATTCTTCCTGGTATGGAAATAAACCTTAAACGACGTCATTGTGGTATGGAATGCGGAAAGAGAACAATTGTCTTTTAAAAGGACATTTTTGACTTCTGATTAAAAAAAAATAAAAATTAAGGACCCTCGTATAAGTCGACCCCCCCCCCACTTTAAAGCCAAATTTTTTTTTCTAAAATTTCTCGACTTATAAACGGGAAAATACGGTAATTGTTTATTTATTTAGATTAAACTTCCGGAAAATTTTTATTGATACCATAAAATTCATATCTTCTTTACGTAACTTTGTAATTTATTGTATATGTCTATGATCGATATTTAACGAATAAAAAACTAGGTCAGTGTTTTTGGGACGTTCTTTATAAATACATATACAATACAGGACTACTGGTAACGAAGATTCCTTTTAAGACGTGATAGGGTGACAAAATGCAACAATTTTTACCCCCCCCCCCATTTATATGTCCGAAAATCAACAGTTTTAGAGAAAACTGAACTTTAAAATTTTTTCTTGAATAACCCAATATTTGACGTTCAAGTGTGAAAAGTTTACTTATTAAATGGATTTCATTTTAAATCATTTTCATAGCTCACACTCTAATTAAGCTAACATAATTATAAAAGTACTGAACTATACTTTAGAATTTCAATTCACGAACTATTGCATGAATTGCTTAAATTTTTAATTCACATGATTCCTTTCAAAGATCGTATTTTTTAAAATAAATAACAAAGCAGTAAGTTTAAAAATTACAAATAGAATTTCTCCCATTAATCAGCCATCCAAAAATGTATTAATGTCCATCCAAAGACAAGTAATTCATAAAGAAAGGTAAGTTTTACTTATCGCAGGTAAAAACGTCAAAGGATGCAGCCCTCTGCATTATTTACGATCGTTAGTCAAAGTCAAACGTTCAAGTTATCTCTATTTTTTAGATTTATTTTCATAGCTGACATTACAACTAAGATAAAGTAATCAAGAAAAGTAAAAAAAAAAAAAAAAAAAACCTCAAAATCATGATTCATAATCTTTACATGAATGTTTTTCATTATTTATTCATTTATTTACATTTTCATTCCAAAATATTGCTTATCTTATGGCCTGTAGTTCATAACGAAAGATAAGGTTTACTTAGCGCAGGTAAAAACGACAAACAAGCTAAGTGTCTTTAGATGGACATAATACATTTTTGGATAGCTGATTAATGGGACAAATTGTATTTCTAATTTGTACATTTACTGCAATAGTATTTTGGGGGGGCTAAGCATTATTTTTTGAAAGGAAAATGTAAATAAAAAAAATACATTAAAGCGCTTGAATTAAAATTTTGAAGTATTTTTGTACATTTTCATTATTGAATTAACTTAGTTAGAATGTCAGCTTTGAAATTAAAAAAGAAAATCTCTTAACGTCATTGGTTGACCAACTATCCTAAAGAAACGGTGGTGCACCCTTTGACGTTTTTATCTGCGCTAAATAAAACTCACCCTCCTTTACGAATTACTTGGCCGGACATTATTACATTTTTGGATAGATACCTAATATGAGAAATTTTATTTGTAATTTGTACGCTTACTACTTACTATGTTATTTATTTTAGAAAATACGATCTTTTGAAAGGAAACGTGAATTAAAAATTAAAAAAAATAAATGTAATGGCTCGTGAATTCATATTTTACAGTAGTTTTGTACGCTTTATGATTATGCTAGCTTAATTAGAATTTCAGCTATGAAAATAAATTAAAATGAAATTCACTAAATAAATAGATTTTTCAAAATTTGCACTTGAATGCCAAATTTTGGGTTATTCAAGAAAAATGTGTAAAATTCAATTTTCTCTTAAATTGTTTTGACCATATATATGCCGGTGAAAATCGTAGCATTTTGGCTCACCTATCACGTCTTAAAAGGAATACGTCGCGTTACCAGTAACCGTGTATGTACTTTGAGGAAGACCATGCGTATGTACACCCTCCAAAAAAAGTATTCGAGCAAGAGAGAAATTTCCTACGTTGGTTTCGTGTATTAAAAATTATTTATCATAGAATACGAATTAGGCTATGTATAAATATGACTTTCCATATTTCTCTCCAGTTGTGCGTTATCCAAAAACTCAATTATTATTCGCAAATCTAAAATAGGAAATTTCTCTCTTGCTCGAATACTTTTTTTGGAGGGTGTATTTTTGTAATATGTATGTAGTGTGTTAATATGTAGTGTATTTTTGTAATTGCGAAAGTATTTATATGCCATACCAACTTTTTTTCCCCACAAAAGCCATTAAAAATATTAAATAACATCTCGCATAAATCTCTGTGAGAATAAAATAAAACAAAAGAAATTTTAGTCTGAACTCCGAATATGAAATCAGTTTTCATACTTGATAAAATTTGCTCGGTTGGTTTTTATATACAAGTCTTTGGTTTCCCGCCCGTTTAACGTATCAAGTTATGATTTTATTTTACAATTTACCACAACTACATAATAGGTATAAGGCGGAATGGTGATAATTTTGAGATTTAAGGTAAGTATAAACAATTGAAAATGCCATGAAAGACATCCTAAGAAATTTATTAATCTTAATGGTGCTAGTGAATGTGTTATGCTTATTAATAGCACTTTCAGTAGTTTCCTTATGAATCTAAAACGGGAGAAAAATGTTGGTGCTTGAGTTGAATTTTAATAAAGCTTCAGATGGGGACATTATGGGTCACTCTGTTACCGGGCGAAATAATGGTCACTAACTTTATAGCATTAAAATACTTTTCCACAAAACAGCTAAATTATGCCAAGTCATCCTTATACGTTTTGTTTTCTTATATCAAGTTAAAAAACAATGTAAGTATGAAGTAAATAATTGAAAAAAGACTTTTTACACTACTATAAAATTTTCCTGGCTACGCACCTGACTAAGGGTAAGTGAATTTCGAAAAAAAGGTTTTTTTCGATACACCCTAACATAGAGGTTAAGAGGTTTGGCATTATTGCCATACCTCCCACTTGAATTGCTGCAGCAGCTCGCACGTATCCTCCATACTGTCCCGATTTACCGCCATGTGATTTTCCATGTTTTCAGTAAATTGGAAAAGGATCTCGGTGGACAAGGATTCCGAAATGATGAGGAGGTGAAAGCAGCTGTCTCCGTGTGGTTACATAGCGCTGGAGGAGATTTCTATGCATCCGGAATCGAAAAGTTGGTTCTCTGTTCGGAGAAATGTTTAGAGTCTCTTGGGAACAATGTGGAAAAGTGAACTTACATTGTATGCTGTTATGGCCGTGTTGCTTTTGAACAAGTTATTTAATAAATGGTCATAACTGGAAAGTGCAACTTACTATTTGATCTGCCCTCGTAGCAGGGTGGTAGTTTTGTACAGCAAACCACTGAGAGATTTTTTCTTTCGACTACGATCTTTTTTCGATCTAAATTCAAATGATAAAATCTGATCTCTACGATTCACATAGTAAAAATTATTCTATGAAGACGATACTTCATATTTAGAGAAAAGGAAAAATTTCAAAAAGAAATAAATTATGCCAAACTATATACGTCATGCTATTTATTCAGAATATCGCTTTTTTAAATGTATTTATTAATTTCAGTTCTAAGAATCAAATATTTAAAAAAACTGTCATTACTGCTTAAAATGTTAACTGAGGATAGTTAATCTATATACATATGTATATGAAAAATAATATTCAAAGTTTATGAAGCTTACGGAAGAAAATATTAATATTGTCATTATTTACAGAACTTATACAACATCACTTTTTTGCCTCCTGTGGTGCAACAGAAGCAGTATCCAAACTATTATTTCCATTTACAAGAAAAGTTACCAACACACAGTATCATGAGTTTCAGGCAAAATGTATCTATATTTATATATTAGGGTGTGTTCGGAAAGTAAATTCGTTTTTCCCAACAGAGGACTTAATTGTATTTTTTCACTTCTGACTTCAAACTTAAGTCGCCTAATCATTATATATTTTGATAGCTTATATAGCATGATTGCTTGTGGAAAAAGTTCAATTTCTTCAACGCAGTAGTTTTTGCTTGGTTCACTTTCAAATATGGAAACTGAAAAGGCATTTTCGACATGTTTTGCTTTTTCTCTATCGAAAAGGTAAAAATACTGTTTAAGAAAAAAAAAAATTATCCGATGTGTATGAAGAAGATGCATTCGAAGAACGCCAGTGCCAAAATTGGTTTCCAAAATTTTGATCCGGAAATTTTGATGTTGAAGAAGAACCGCGTTTTGGAAAGGCAATTGAAGCTGTCGAAGACACCATAAAGGCATTAATTGATGAATTCCGATGAATAAAATCTCGTGAGATCGCTAAAAGATTAAATGTATCGAATTTAACCATTCATGATTATTTGAAACATTTGTGTTCCTCATGTTCTTAAAAAAATAATAACTCTCTGAACAACCCAATATATACAGGGTTTCCCAAAAAGGTGGTAACACGCTTTTTTTTATCTGTTAGAAATAAGTGGGCAATAAAAATTGAGAAAGGTAGGAGAAACGACTATGTTAAAAAATATATACCTCTCGTAAATTTTTAAAATGTTACACTTTTTAAATTTGTATACGACACGCGTACTAAAAGACTCTCAGTTAATAAAATGTGCCCGATTCATCAATAAGGTGATACACGAAATTTGAGAATTTTATCATAAAAACAGAGGTCTGATAATACATATATGCTTACTTAAAGCAGGTTTCATCAGCTGTCGAAGAGAAAAAAAAATCTGGTCGGACGATTTCATTTCAGTATATATATATATATATATATATATATATATATATATATATATATAAACACAGGGTGATTCGCTAATAGAATGACAAATTTGCAGAGGGTGTATGATGTACAGAGACGGTTCAGAATCACATAGCAATGCGAGGTCGGAAACGTCGTTCTTCCAAAGTGATTATTAACAGGTACATGAAGACGACGTTTCCGACCCCGCATTGCTATGTGACATGATTCTAAACCGTGTCTGTATTCCCTACATCCCCTGCAAGTTTGTCAATCTGGTAGCGAATCACCCTGTACATATATACTCCCAAATTGGGTTGATAACTAAGTTCTTGCCCCCCCCCTTTTTTTTCTTTTCTACTTTTTTTTTAATTTTATGATGCCGCATTTCATGGCATGTTTTTGGCATAATGTTTTAAATTATTCGAAAGAGGATGTTTTGTTATATCGAAATCTATGTTTTGTTTTATTGTTTAGGTTAATTTATGTTAATTTTGAAATGATTAAAATGGAATATCAAGTGAAAAAAAAAGAGCATTTTAGGCAACTCCTTCTTCTAGATTTTGATCAAGATTCTAAGGCCGCAAAAGCTGCTCGTGACATTTCTGCTGTATATAGTGATGGTGACATAGTTAAAAAAAACCGCTCGTGATTGGTATAACAAGTTAAAAAATGGAAATTTTTACCTCAAAGTCACATTTCACTCTAACAGTCTTTTTTTTTTTTTTTTTTTTAGTTGAAACCGTGTGATATCTAGCAACGAGGTATTGAAAATCTTGTTGAGCGTTGGGAAGAAGGTGCAAACATATTATTGATTAATTGTTAATTTTTATTGAAAAAAAATTTTTAATTAAAGAAAACGGCAGGAACTTGGTTGCCGACCCAATATTTTATGTTGATTTAAATGATTCATTAACGATTTAAAACTTTACTTTCTAATAGATTTCTTTTTTTCTGAAATTATAAAACTTGAACAGCTTTATCTTGGGATTCTCATTTAATGTTTGAACCCCTTTTTTAAAATAACATTGAAGGGAATAAAAATCAGTTTATCTCATGAATATTTGAAAAAACCGTTATTGCCTCAATATTTCAAAAAACACATTGTTTAAATGAAATCTATCTTCGTTACTTTCCGACCAGAAGAACCAATGAACCGTTCAAAAGTAACTCAAAAAAATTTTGTTGTTCATTCCTTATACTATCTTCAGCTTTCACCATTATAAGTGCTGACTAGTACTGTAAAAGTAACGAAAATATTAATACTCGTATGTATTTGTTACTCTAAACTCACTACCGGTTACTAAGTATTCGTTGCTCGTTACTTTCGTTACTAGTTCGAACGCGAGAAACAAGTCTTACAGCGCGTGTCTAGAGGAGGGGGGGGGGTACAGCCCTCCTTTCCAAAAATCTGATCCTTTACTTAGCTTACAATGTGATATTTATTTACAACTGATACTTAGTTAGCAATTTGATACACGCACACACCCCTCCTGAAATAAAATCCTTGCTACGCCACTGTACATAGCATTAGATACAATTACGAATGTTTAAAATACTACATGCAATTACATTTCTTTAAAGACAAATAAAAATATCATACATTATTTTTTGACTTTAAAGCGTAAGTGTATTTAGAGCTTATTTTCTCTGATTAATAGATGTTTTTATACAAATGTATTGTTTTATACAAAGTTAAATTATCCGAATAGCTCAGATAGCACCCATAGAAATCTTCCAAAAACATGTTGTCCCCCCCCCATAGTCTCCCTCCCCCTTTTTGAATTCAGAACGCTGGCTTAACCTGTTCATTCTCATCATAAAAAGCATAACGGAAAGCTTGAGTCTAGTGTTGCTTCTGAGCGCGGATTCCTGAAAGATGGGGGTCAAATCGCCCCCCCCCTCCTCCTTAGATGTCAACATTTTAAAAACATACTGAACTTTTTTGAATTATTTTAATACCAGTGGCGTACGCAAGGGTGGGCAGAGAAATCTCGGGTCCCTCTCGAAATTTTTGTTTAAAATGAAACGATAACTTAAAAAAAATGCGTTTTAAGTTTTTTTTTTTTTCAAAATAATATTTTAAATAATAAAAATGCATGAACTCATTTACTTTATAAAAATATTTTTTAAAGGCGTATTTAAATAACTTGTTATTTATTACTCATATTTCAGTTCTAGCTCCAGCATTTAAAAAAATTTCTCAATCCTTCAGGACCACCCTGAAAAATAATCCTGATTACACCACTATTTAGTACTAAAATGTCAGAAAGCACGAGCACCCCCTTACTAACGTGCTTCTATTCTTATAGATTTCGCTCTACAATTGCAAGAGCCCCTTTCTCCCTTCACCCCCCCCCAAAAAAAAAAAAATCTGGTATTGGCACCCACGCATAACATACCATATACCGTACATTCCCGCTTTGTGTAAACAGACGCCATGTCTAATCCCATATCATAATAGAGCAGCAGATACTGTATCTATCTGATGTTGCGTCATCAGTAACGAAAACAAAACATACGGATCTTTCAAACCTCATCAAAACGAGACCATTCGGCACATGCAAAATGCAACCCCCGTACTAGTCAGCAACGAAAAGCAAAACATACTGCTACTGCTACTCAAATACCAACACTCATTTCCCCCTTCAAACCGCGATCCGACATCCAGTAACAAATTACAGAAAATGTAGTACTCGATTACCGGAACTCATTTCCCCCCTTCAAAGTTCGCCTGGCAGTCTGTATTCGAAGTACGAAGCTAGTCGATCGGAATGCAGTAACGGTTGATTTTCTAAAGTAGCAATTCGTTACTTCGAATCTGAGTGATTATCCGCATCTCAGTAACGAATACATACGGTTTTCTACAGCTGTAGTGCTGACTTCTCCCGATGCTGATCAGCTGTGATAGCGAGAACCGGTATTTTCAGTGAGATATGGCCGCTAACCAACAGCGTTTTCTTCCATATTTATGAGTAAACAACGCAATCTCTTCTCACAGAGCAAGTCTCTTGTTTACTCTTGCCTAACTAAAGGCGCACAGAACAAGACCTTTGCCTACCAAAAAGCACTGTGACGTCACGTGGAGCAATGGCTTATAAGTATCACGTGGTTATTTAGCGAGGAAATGTGCTTGAATTCTGCTGACTGCATTTTAAGGGCTCGTTGCAAAAAGGAGGTATGGCTAACTATTCATGTTCGTGGGGAGTAAAAAATCGTTTGCGGCTTCAACACAAACTAACGAGGCAGACAGTTTCATTTTTTGAGTAGCACAAGAATCAACAACTGGAGCTATATCCTTTTAGTACCAAATAAAACAGATTTTTTTTAGCTGCAAGATACTACATCTAACTCCAAACTCTCGTAGGATGGAGGTACCTCCTTCTTGCAGGAAATCTTTCATTTCTGATATACGGTGAAACTGTAATTAGATCACAAGGCGCGGGTGAAATGAAAACCAACACACTATGGCGTAAATATGAAGTACTTGAAATTTAAAGCTCAAATCTAGTGGCACGGAGGCACTCGAGCACATGGTTCTTTAAATTTGCGACAATGCGTTTTAAATTTATAATTAGCATTTTTTCAAACAAATACATATATTTACAACACAGTAATGTAAAATTAAAGCTTTAGGTTAAAAAAAAAAAAAAACGAATAGACCGTCATACGAGAAAACCTTGAAACTCCGTACCTCCACAATTTCTAAAGATAACCAGAATCCAGTGACTGAATTCTTAACATCTGCATAAACAGCATTTGTTTTTTGCGCTAGATCACGATCTCATGCCTTCGTAATTCTTCTAAGATGACTGAATTGTGGCGAGAATGAAAATGTCATACTTTTGTTTCCAAGCGAAGCGTTCGATATTCGGTTTAATTACTTGAGTGATGGATAAAAAAAATCGATAACTTGTTAATTCTCTATTTCAATGTATTCAAATCTGGTGATGAATGCATACACACATTTATTAGCTGAGTTTCACACATATACCCATCAAAATCATTTTGATATATTCCATATTCAAAGAAACAGGGCAAAATATGTATAAGAAAAGGAAATCGAAGAAAAATAATATCAGATATAAATTAAGCACACAGGCCCTGATTACCGCACAGGCCAACTAGGTCATGGCCTAGGGCCCCCAAGTTTTAGGGGGCCCCAAAATTATCAAAATAGTTCACGCTCTTTTACTAAAAGAAATGAGTTATGCTAGATTTTTAACAGTGCGAAAATAGATAAAGATATGCACCTTGACAACAAATGCCGCTAAGCAAAAGCGTTTGTTTACACTATGTTCAGGACTAAAATAAATCTATTGTGTTAAGACCCCAAGAATTCCACCACGGAGTATTCATTGTCATGACGTCATTTGGTTCTGAAGCATAACTTCTACTACATTAAAAGCTAAAAATTTGTGAACTTTAATTAAAACTTTGTGTGCAGGAAAGAGTTGGAAGCTAAAGCACCCCCCCCCCATGTATGAAATTGCGAACAAATACTGGTATCTTATGATTATAAGTGGTATGGCCGCACGGGGGCTCTGCAAAAGCACTTGGCCTAGGACCTCCGAATGTCTTAGTCGGGCTCTGTAAGCACATACTAACTAGTTAGAAAAATCGTACAATGTTAAACACAATCAAAATCCAACTATGCTGACTTATTTTTATTGCATCTCAGTGGCGGCTCGTGGGATACAGCAAGTACAGCCGGGCTGCACTTGAAATTATCAGCACATACTTTAAAATAATTTATTCTACTAATTTTCCTAAATTCAGATTAGCATTGTGGAATTCCTACGGTAAAAAAAAAAAAAAATCTCCGAAAAAAACAAACAAAAAAAACGTATTGTGGCCGGATCGCTCATTCAGAAAAAAAAGCACTTTAATCTTCCCGCAATTCAATTGGGAAAATCTTTGGCTCAGCCCAGAGCGCTGAAAAGAAAATTGGCAGCACCGTTGCCATGACAACGACTATGTCAGCAGCCTCTCCGGCATAGGGAGTATGCAGCTGGATACAGCCGATGGAAGATTTTCTAACGGCGGCTGAACTTGAGAACTCGACTAACTGATTCGCTCGGACGAGAAGTGAGGGAGGGGGTAAGGAGAATATATGTTTGGAAAACTCTGGACTTTATATTGCTGAATTTATCAAGAAGGTCAGCCTGAATAGACGCTTATGAATGGACAATTACCCATCAAAGCAATATTGTTTTTAAGTAAGCAAGAACTGGCATTTAGACATGGCGAGCGAGAAAATTCTTTAAACATGGAAAATTTTAAAGAGCTTTTAAAATTATTGATATCTGAATTAAAACAACGCCTTTTTATGGGGACATCACGGACCGATTCGCATGTTTAAAAGAAAGGAGGATTGATTTGACTTATAAAAAATAAGTAAGTTTTCTTTTCTTTTTTTTTTTTTCTCAAGTTATCGTTACAAAAGAAAATTCTAAGGAAACTTCGAATCAGACACGGATTAATGCAATTTTGAGGATAAGAGCGGCTGGTTGAAATTTATGTCCATTTTATGGAAGCAAAATAGGATCTCTGACATTTTTTATATAATTTCTTTTTTTTTTCCTCGGTGAGGGCTTAATCCGCCAGCTTTCGAATTCAGTAACAAAGATTTTCCAATCCTCTCCGGAGGAAAGGGGGGGGGGGCTCATATGCTTCCGGCTGCACTAACATTTTTGACCACGGGCCGCCACTGTTGCATCTAAAGTATGTTTAAGTTTGATATATATTAACACTAGAAGTGCCGCACTTTCTTCCTACCTAGAAGCGCCAGCAGCAGTCAAATTGACTGCTCAAAGAATTTTGTACATTTATTTAAGTACAAAAGGTTTATGGTATTTTTAAAAGCTTTTTTAAAGAATAAAATGTTAATTTTTACTAAAATACATGCTACAAAAATATTTTTACTTACTTTTTATTAAAACTCATTTTAATGCTATTCGCAATTTTTACATTTAGAATTTTTTCAATGCTGGAAGTGCATTTACCATACATGAAATGTGAACATTTCTGGCACATATCACTTCTTTTGTTGTTCTTACAAAATCCAATTTGGCAATGACGTCTCTTTTTTGAGAGTTTTTTTAGTGGTGTTCGAAAACTCCCGAGGGCAGTTGTGCACTTGCCTTTTTCTTCAAAAGACTCGCTCTCAATTCATCTGCCAATTGAAAAAGAAAGTTGTGTCTTGTTATAGACTTACTACTCGTTTCTCGGTAGATAATACAGGCATTAGTTCCTGCCAAATCCAGCATATTATAGAAAATATGCACAGGGCATCTACGGGAAGCAGTCCGCACAGAATATTTACGCGTCAATTGGTCAATAATGTGAACTCCACATTTGGTTTTGTTGTAGAATTCTACTGTTGCTGGAAGTTTTTTCACAGTTTATGACTCTACATTTACATCTGTATGCAAGCAGGTCATTTTTATTCTTTTTACCCTGATAGACTGTCAGTGTAGTGTCTCCATTTTTCAGTAAAACTGTTTCGTGAAGCTGGGTTTTTGATTTCCTGATCTCATGCGGAATTTCTTTTCTATGTCTTCTTACTGTCCCCACAAAACTTGTATTCTTCATTTTAAGTTTTTTAGCTATGAAAGCGAGGAAAAATAGTTGTCCGCTGTCACATTTCTACCTGTATTCAGATAAGGGCTCAGAACTATATTTTTAGGAACTATATTTTCATTACTATATTTTCAGGAAGGCTTTCATTTTCATTTCTTGCGTCATCCTTTCCAAGATATGGAAAAGCATTTCACATAAACTTAGAGTCAACATCAACTAGCATCCAAAATTTTATACCAAATTTATCTGGTTTATTTGGCATACATTGAATTAACTTGCACCTAACTTAGGATGGAAATAGTTGTTCATCAACCACCAGATTTTCTCCTGTCTTATAAGGAAAAGCGCATTTTTCTATAAATGTGTTCCAGATGTCTGAAAAATTAGCAAACTTATCAGTTTCTAAACGTTAACTCCTGTTTCACTTCAAATCAAATCTTAGATTTTTCATGATATCTCGAAAACGATTGCGGGACATTGTTTCTTTATAAAAAAAGGAGGATCCCAAGTATTGTTCCACAGAAAATCGTAATACATATTATTGCAACCATATGCTCATCTAGCATAAATAATAGCAATAAAAGCATCAAGCTCTTCTAAAGCTATTGACCAGTTCGCTTCGTTGTTCAAAGCTGCTCTGTTTCTGTACATTTTTACTTTCCGAACATATACCATGTAAGGAAAGTAGTGTAATCATGAAAAAATTCGACTTCGAGATTTTGGTGTATTGACACGTTTTGAGGTCTTCTGAATTCATTTATTCTACACTGCTGGCCACCCAAATTGCAACACCAAGAAAAACAAGAGATATCACAACAAAATTTATTGTGTAGATAACATGTTGACCAAGTAACAAATGATTAAATTTACAGCATTCTATGAAGCGTGGTTCCTGCCAAAATCAGTACCCAGAGTAGCCGCCGTTGTTGGAGATCACAGCTGCCACACGCCTCGGCATTGATTCAAAGAGACTTTGAATGTGTTCTTGGGGTACAGCAGACCAAGCAGCTTCCACACGTTGCCAAAGTTGATCTGGTGTGACAGCTGGGGATGAACTCTGGGTCAGTCGTTGAGCAACCATGGACCACATGTTTTCTATCGGCGAAAGATCCGGAGAGCGCGCCGGCCAGGGAAGCAATTCAATCTGGTGATTGACGAAGAATCCTTGGACAATGCGTGCCACGTGTGGCCGTGCATTATCCTGCTGAAATATGGCTGTTGGCAAGCCCTGAAGGTAAGAAAGGACAACTGGCTCCAACACCTCGGAGATGTAGCGCTGGCTGGTTAAAGTACCGGCAATGCGTACTAGAGGAGTGCGAGAGAGATATCCGATACCGCCCCATACCATAATACCCGGTGCAGGACCAGTGTGACGGTGCATAATGCAGCTGTTCAGCATCCTCTCTCCACGGTGTCTCCAGACTCGAATCCGACCGTCGTGGTGTTGCATACAGAAGCGTGACTCGTCAGTAAAGAGAATTTCATTCCATTCTGTCGTCCACATCCTTCTTTCATCGCACCATTGGCGGAGGAGACGTCTGTGGTTCCGCGTCAGAGGTAGACAAAGCAACGGACGTCTTGCGGACAGACCATTCTGCTGTAAACGACGTCGAATGGTACGCGCAGACACTGGATGATGCGTTACAGACTGAATCTGCTGTGATATGGTTCGTGATGTGACTGAGCGGTCCGTCACTGCCATGCGTACAATCTGCCTGTCATCACGTGACGTGGTGCACTGAGGTCGATGCGGTCGATCACGTCTGTCCGTCGTACCCTCCTGCACCCAACGATCACATATCCGCATCACAGTTGTTTGGTTTCGTCCAATACGACGACCGATTTCCCTGAAAGATAACCCACAATCTCGGTATGCCACTATCCTTCCTCTGTCAAACTCGGATACTTGATCAAAAGATGATCGTTGTTTCCTACGAGGCATAATTTATCGTTTTTTTGAAAAAAAAGCAAGAAAAACACAATTGCTGTATTTGAAACCGTCGAAATCTCCAAGCCTTAAATAGCGCTTTGAGGTGGCGCCACAGGCGCGCTTGATGTGCGTCTGCGCTGAAATTCTAATCATTTGCATATCTCACCTCAGCTAATGCATGTTGTAAATTTCATATTATTTGCATGCTTCCTTCAGGGTGTTGCATTTACGATGGCCAGCAGTGTATTTTTACGAGATGTATGTATGAATGTGTGTATGTGATTGAACATGATAGCTACTAAACGAGGCATTCGATTGAGCTCAAATATGTATATATGTTATAAATAACCATCGCAAGACCGGTATTGATTTTGATGTGTATAGGACTTAAGTTTTTATACAGGGCTACGACAAAGATTTCTTTTACATTATGGCATATGGGGAGAAATTCTTGAAAGTGCGAAAAGGTTAGCTTGGTAGGCAGTGAAAGGAAATAGATAAAATGTTTCTGTAATCACGAAAGGGGTGAACAAAAAACAGGAGTGGAAAGAGGGGGGGGGCTGGGGAAGGGGGCGGAAAATTACAAGTATTTCATGGATTAGAGAAATAGTGAATGAAAGGAATATGTAGGGGAAGTGTTTCTTCATGGTAAGATTTTTTCTGCGTGATAAATAACGATGAATAAACTCAATTTCACTAGCAGTCAATTTGACTGCTCGTGGCGCTTCTAGGTATACATAAAAATATTTTCATTAATTTTATTTTCATTCATTGCATATTTGGTGCCAATAATTTTCAAGGTTTTTTAGGAGAGTTCAAAAAATTATGACTTCCTAAAGTAAAGGGTCTTTTAGGAATCCAAACTAAAATGGCGAAAACAGTCAAAATGACTGCTCTGGCGCTTCTAGTGTTAAATATATTTGAAATAGTATTAGTCAAATAAGCATGAAATAGAGTATCACTAACAATTAATATTTTAAAAATAAGGCATCAATGTATTTCATTTTTCAAAATGTATTATACTTTTAAAGCTAAAATGGGTTCGTTTTTACGAATATTGTTTCAAACTTTTACCACCCAATATATTGTTTATTACTTCAAAAATTTTCAGGGAGATATTGTAAGTCGGTTGTTCCATTGTTAAAAAATTATTGATAAACGGATGGGAGAGTTACAAAGAAAGTAAACTAAAATCTGCTGCATTCGAATGCTTTCAATATTAGTCGTTCAAAATATCAACAGACAAGGAGTAGAGAAATTCCCTCGATACATAGTATTCTTATTTGGTCGCTCTCCCAAGTAGTGATCCTTAGCGTTGCTGCTTCTTTACAGCTATTGGACAAGAACGAATAATTTCAATATAGTATGACCCTCGACTAATTTCTTTGATTTATCAAAATCACGAGTTATCAAATGGCATATAAAGTACAGCTGAAGTGCTTGTCTTTATGCTTACTGCGAGTGTTATATTTAAATTACTGTATAAAATTAAGCAGTATTGTTTGAATTGATGTTCAATGCTCTTGTGATGTAAGAAATACATCACTAATCACAGAAGTCTCATATATTTATTAGAATGTATTTTTACAGTGTAGAAATTACAACAAAAAGCAAAGCACGGTGAGTTTCAATCCATGTTTGCTGCTCGTGTAATATAAGAAAAGCAGCAGGAAGTGTAGAAATCGTTATGTATTTATGCATCAAACTTTTACAGTGGTTGCTTTACAGTATTTCCTAACGTTTTTAATAACTCAACAAATCCAAGTACTAAGTAAATTTGACATGGGAAATTTTTATTCTCTAATGCCGTGTTTCCCAAACTTTTATCATTAGCGGACTGGAAAAAATAAGAAACGTATTTCGCTGACCAGCGTCATTCAAAATAAATAAATAATATATAAGCATATGTTTAACTTATGAAATCAAGTGTTAAAGAAATATCACTTTTAGATAGAACAATATTTGCTGTTGATTAACTTTAATAAATTTGATGTAAGAGGAAATTTGAACGTGGACAGGTAGTAAAGTCTCTCGGACCTACACCGGTTTGCCTACCAGTATTTCGGAAATCTTGTTCTTAAAGTCTTTCGTTGTACAGCTGCGGAAAAAAAAAAGGCCCACTTGTACATTTTTCGGCCGTCGTTCGTCGCACAGCAAAGTTACAAATACCAATCGTTTACGATTGACGCACACTTTAATTTGCTATGCATAAAAATTGCATAAGGGGCCATCTACATATTAAAATTCGCACCAACTTTTTTTTTCTCAATAGCAACCCTTAGATTTCACTTCATATTTCAAAAATTTAGCTCATTTTAACCCCGGACACCAATTTTCAATAAATTTGGACAGAAAATGAGTGAGTTATGAGCACCCAAAATCCCCCTCCCCCTATGTTAAAATATTTTTTCATACTTCAATTCATATCTCATATAATATTGGTAGTAAGAAGCTGATTTTTATTCGTACTATTAGAACTAAACGACCCAAACATAATTTAATGTTATTATGATTTTTAATAAATCATTAATATGAATTATGAATTATTAAATTAATATTCAAAAAAATTATGAACAGCGACCTAGCCAAATTTCGATGGAAATAGATGCAGAAATTAATATTACATGGCTGTGCAAAATTTCAAATTTTTACGTTCAGTAGTTTAATTTATATTAAATAAAATGTGTTATTTATATGAGTTAAGGGACCATATATAAATTTATTCAGTGAAAATTTTTTGAAAATTGCATAAAATAAATGTAAATTAGATTTATTTTGTTCAAAAACACAGTAAAAGATAGCGGTATTAAAATATATCAAATTTTGAAGCAAATAAATTAGAGGTTTTTACAGTTTGATGGTGATTTTTTAGAGCGTCTATTGTTTCGTCCTTTACCATAGTCCCCAAATAAAATATTTTCCAGGTATAGAATTAGATGCAGTAGATGTATGTCTTCTAATACAACGTCCTATTTCTGAAAAACTACCATCCTCACACTCCAGGTATGAATGTCACCTTTTTTAATATCGGAAATATTAGGTCTTGGGAATTCCTCATACTTTATCAAACATTCAAAATCACGTTTTTCTGTAAAAAAAAATTCATCTAACTATAAATTAAAATACCGCCAAAAGTCTTAAGAATATTGCACATTGCAGGCGATAGTATTAAATGAAGAAAGTGAAATAACAAACACAGTGATAATATTGGGTCGGCAAAAAAGTAATTGCGTTTTTTACATGAAATTCAAACAAATAAATTTTCAATCATGAAATCATTCTTTAAGTTCGACCATAGCTGAGTCGAGCAATATTCATGCTTGTAGTCAAAAGAGCAGGGAGCAGCCTCTAACTCCTGCCAACATTTCAGCTGTCTAAGAGAAACATCAAGGGAAACACTGAATAACAATTTCAAAATTACAAAGATTTTCAAAATCCTTAGCAGTCATTTTGCATTTTTCCCTTAAATCATGTGTACGAACCAAGGAAGTTATGAACTCATGGGTCATTTGGACCACAGACTAAATATTCTATTCTACCCTTGATATTCTCAGTACAAAAAACTTTAAGAGAGATGGGAACAATATTTTCCTTGAAAATAATATTAATTTCTTTTAATTTTCGCGAGCGAAATAAATGAAAGGCGAAAATTCGGAACCTACAAATAGCGTTTTTCAATTTGCAGAAAGTCCCTTAAAAACGCGCAAAAATGAATTCGCAATATCTCCGGAAATTATCGTAGAAAATTGGTGAAAATTTATATTTAGGGTAATTTGAAGGTTTTCTTTCGTTTAATAAAGTCAAAATATGGGGTTGCCATTGAGAAAAACGAAGTTGATGCAGAATTAAATATGAAGACGGCCCCTTATGCAAATTAAATTAATAGTAAATTTAAGTACGCGTTATTTGCAAACGAATGGTATATATAACTTTGCTATACGACGAACGATGGCGAAATAAAGAGCAAGTGGGCCTTTTTTTCCGCAGCTGTACATTTCTTTGCTTTAAACGATTCTAAATTTTCAAATTATAATATTGCTGAATGTGTTTCTACACTAAATATATTTTCATGCAAAATTTGTTGTAAATGTATACGTACATCTTATGCATGCTGTACATGTTAAATGCTGATTTTCATTTGAGTTTGTACTAAATCCAAATAGCAGTGAGAAATTAAAATATAACTGTAATTTGAATGTCAAAATAAAAATATTGATGATTAATTATTTATCTTTCTCTCTGTCTCAGACTGAACAATATTTATCTTTCTTCGTAAAATATCTTATTCTGAACAAGTGAGAGCAATTTGTTGTCATCTAATACTTTAACGTTTGTAAGAACTGAAAGAAATAATAATTCTCCAACTTTATTGAATAAATAACGTACGAGCATTCAATAAGAAAGACAGGAAGAAATAATGCAAGATAAATAACATATACTCACTTCTTGAAGGAGCATAAATATTCAAGTATAAGCAGTCTTCACTCTGGTTTTGAAGATGAGGCAACAATTTCTTTAAGTATTCCAGTCTGCCAGGGGGCATTCTTTTCAGAGATTCAGTTTCGTTTTTTATAACTGGGAGTTGTTGTGGACACACGGGGCTGAAATGTTCGGCTGACCTTATCCCTTTCCAATGTGCTGGGGTAACAGGAGGCATGAACCTTAGGGCGAAAATAGGCGGGCTTGCATAGGGCACTCCTAAAAACACATCCACATTTTCAAGCATACGGTTTGGCAAAGTAGCCACAAACCCTCGCAATTCCCCATATTTTGTGCTCACAATCCTTGTTCGTTGCTTCTTCACACTGTTTAGATGGTCTCCTCCTAAGCTCAAAGCAAAGTCCATACTTACTTCACCCCTGACAGCTTCGTACACCACGGGGAAAATTGCGACAGTGATTAAATATACAATTGGAAAAAAGTGGAACACTAACCGTGATTTCATGATGATGCAACGGTTTCAAAAAATCAAATAGTAAAACTAACTTTTAGAACACTGCCAACTCAGGCTTGCAATAATGAGAACATCATGCACAACTTTCTGTTTCGTTCAATTCAAAAGTTTCATTTTGCAGAGTTTGATGTTAAAATTGTTGCTCGTTAAAGAACTAACAAATTTCCTCTGAACGTTTGCCTAAGAAAACTTACAAGTACTCAACTTTAAACTCACATGACATCCGATAAAATGCGTGCAGTGTAAGAGAAAAGGAGAAAATTGCGAGATCCGAATGCTTCGTCCGCTCTAATGTAAGAATTTTCTCCAACTACTCAGGAGCAAAATCCAGTAGCGAGCCGAGCGCCCTCCGCTTACCGCTCGCTGCGCAAGCTCACTGACGCCGGCCAGTTCGTCCATTCAACGGAAACCGGTCGGAGAGACCTCTAAATATAGCAAGCCATCTTCTCGAAGGTTTTATTTTTGAGTGCAAGGGTGTGATTGAATTAATTTATCATATCTTAGGATTGTTTTCCTTTTTCTCTTTCATTTCTCTATCTTATAAACAACGCAGCGGAAATATTTTTGGGAAACTGATTCGGGAAACTTTGTGAAAAATATATAACAGATTTTTTAAATAATTTGTTTGCTTAAATTATACTTCCGACTTCCGAAACGAAAATACTTAAGGGAAAAAAATTGCGCTTTTCTTGCCCTATGAGTATTCAAAATGATTATTTTTAAATCTTTAAAGTTTGAAAAAAATTGAGCATGTGTCCGGTATTGATTGAAAAAGTACTTGAAAGTAATTTTTTGTTGTATATCACAGTAGCTCGAAATCTAAACAGCAGTTTTTAACCTAAGTTTTTTTTTTTTATGTTTCGCTTTGTACGGGCGTTTTAAAATGCAATTCAAAATACGATCACATGATTTCATGCTTTAACATTCGTTTGCTGTGTAAATAAGATTATGCTTATTTATATAAAATAATGAATGTACAAAAAAAATTTTAAATTAACTTTTTAGAGATTTAATCTTCCATTCTTAGAAAAAAAACTTTTAAATTTTCCATTTCCTAGAAAAGGACATATTTTATTACCTTTTTTTGCTTTTATTTTACTACATTTTTTAGAAATACCTTTTTAATACAAGCTTCATTAAAATTCATTAACTAATTTGTAGACACCTTTCGAATAAAATAATTACATTGTTCATAAAAAATATTTTGTTTGTAACACCCATAAATTAAAAAAAGCGTGTGCGTGTAATCTTTACGCGAGGTTGAAGTAAAACTTCTTTGACGTTTACGACACATATCACTGAAATGATTAAACTTTAACTTAAAATAAATATCATATTATAATTTAATTATATTTATTATTCATGTACTTTACAAAGATTATATAAATGTTATATTCATATTATTCAATGGAAATAAGTACTTGAATGTGATCATAATTTTTTAGTATGAAATTATAGGTTTGTGGTAACTATAATGTGAAACATAAATTTTACTCTCTAAATTTGCTAATTTTCTTGAAAATACAACATCTACCGTTGTACCGAAACGCATTGTTGATTGAAGTCGAGAAGTATTCATAGATCAAATTTTTCTTTTAAAAAATCAACTAACGGCTGAGATTCTTGAGAGCGAAAATTAACATTAAAATCTCCAGTAAGAATCATCAGTAATTCAGGATAATTACTTAGAATCCAGGAAGTGTCCATGTTGAGTATTATTCTTTAACTGTTTTCTTATACCATTGTTCCGTCTGGAGGTTGGATTTGAATGGGGGGAATGTCCATAGTCTAGTATTATCTGCGTTCTTTAATTGATGTTTTCCTCTGTTTGTTGGGTTCGAATGCAGGTAGTGTAATTCCTTTTTTTTTTGTGTTTTTCTGTCACAAAATTCTTAAGCGTTGATTTCGTCTGCTGGGGGCGGACGGTGAATTCGGGGAACAGCGAAAGCAGGTCGAAAAGATAGGTTTTTCAGGGGGTTTTCTTTTTCGGGGCGCGCTTGGCGTGGAGTATGACATATACGTCACTTCCTTTACTGAGCGTTACTTCCGTAAAAAAAAAAAAAAAAAAAAAAAAAAAAAAATCTGAGTTACTCCTTAGTCGCCACTAAAGAAGTTTTACTTCAATAACAAGGACGTATGTTTCCGGTCGTACTAAAGATCCATCCTTCATCACTTGCAAGAATACCAACCTGCGCACTGATGGGAAAGCATCAAAAAGGAGAAAAGTAAGAAAAGTAGAAAGGTAGTAGTTGTAGAAAGGATCCGCAGAATGCACAAAAAACATGAACTGCCATCAAATGTTGGTGAAAAGGGGGAGGGGAAGAATAGCAAAATGAGGAACATAAGCAAAAAATAGAAATTAAAAGAAATTATAGTTATAACCACAGAAAGAGAACACAACCAGAACAAGCACATTGAACCAAAAATATTAAACATACAGAAATAGGAGAAATAAGACACTTGGAAGAAAGAGGATAGTACTTTTGATCATTGGCTTTTTGCAGTCTCTCCGTTTGACATTTAAAAAACATGTTAGAAGGTCGTGAGACTGTTATTTTTACAAATCACAAACCACTTACTTTTTTCTCAGAAATATGATTTTTTTTTCTCTCTCCACGACATATCCCTCATCATCACTTTATTGCTCAGTAAACTACAGATTGAGGTACATTTCGGTAAAAGATAATATAGTGGCAAATGCATTGTCTTAGATATAGCAAATTGATGCTTCTGTTCCTATTGATGACAATGACAAAGCTCTTTATTAGGCTTCGGATGAGGGAATGCGTCCATTTCTGATTGTAACGTTATGGCTTCTTATTAATCTTCGGATCAGAAAATGCATTCATTTCTGTGATCTAAATACAGATTTTAAACTGAAGAAACAATTTAATTCTGTGGACAAACCTCTGTATTGCAATATTTCAGCTAGAGAAGTAAGTTCCTATGAGCTTAAAACATTTCAGTATAATGTTCTATATTATTTTCAAGGGCCCTGTCATCCAGGAAGTAGTCACTTTAGAGTTTTATACGTGCAGTTTGGAATTTGAGATTTTGGGAGAGAGTTTATTGCGATCCAAACACGACTATTTTAGATCTTTATCTCAGCAGTTCCTAACAGAGGTGTGCCAGATATTCGTTTCCGTATCCGTATCAACGAGTACTCGAAGATAAAAAAGATCCGGATTCGATTCGTCAGAGCGAAAAAAAAAAAAAAAAAAAAAAAAATTAATCTGATCCTGATGATCCATTCAGACAAGTCAAAAAATTGAACAAAAATCAAATTATTTGCTATTAATTAATTTTTTGTAATTAAACATAGCTTTTATTTTTTAAACTTAGTAATATGTACTATTTATAAGTGATTCTTCTTGTTTAGCACAAAAATCCCTCTTTTATTAAACAAGTAAATTAGTATTAGTAATTTGAAGCTATTATTGTGCATTTACTATTGGCGTTACTTAGTAATTTTTTTTGAATATTTTTACGTGTGGAGAGCTATATCCCCACCCCGCCACTAAAGGGCTCCATCTCCTATTCTTATTAAAGAAAGTGTGATTTTCATATAGCGAGATAAGATCTTTTTCTAGGGAGGGCTTAGAGACTTCCTAGCTATACGACTGGCATTTCAGATAATTATTAATAATTTTTACTTTTCGAACATGTACCATATAAGGAAAGTAATGTAAATTAAAAAAATTCGGCAATGACATTTTCATCTATTTGCCATAGAGCAAATATAAGGGATAGACAGCGCTTTGGCAAAACTTAAAGCACTTGTCCCAACAGCTGACTTGCTGCAAGAGATCTCAAGCGAATAATTCTTGCTCATACAACTCGCCTTTCAGTCATCTATGGAACATTTGCGGCTAGCGTGCTAATCACCGTTTTCACAGTTATATTTTTAAGAATAAATGGTGTATAGCTGCTCTGCATATGGATGCAATTCATGATTTGTGAAATGATCTGGATTAACATTTCACTACGTGTGTGTATGTGAAGATTTTTTTATTTTTCATATTTTTAAAATAAATTTTCTATAAAAGATTTTGTTAATGCATCCACATCCACTTAACTGCCGATAACTTTTTTTTACACTAAGCGGTTTTATAATGTGTATGTTGACAGTAAATTCGGCTGGTATTTTACACTAATCACCATCACCAAATATAGCGATGAAGCATAAGTTTATCCTCTCTGCACGCTCACGGAGAAAAAAAATATACCCCTCTCATCTAGAACGAATAGGTGGCTGTTTTCTGTGTCCCAAAACTAGAAGAATAAATAGTATAATGATGCGTGTAGGTGATACACTCAACTGGTATAGACGAAATGGTCTAGAATTTCTAGTCCGTAGTATGGTAGCTAATCACACCAGAATGTCTAGTTTGTGTAACGAGAAATTATCGTTAGATTTCTGGAGTACACTCATGATCATGATCAGGGCCGGTTTGAGACGTAGGCGACGTAGGTGGTTGCCTACGCTTAAGTTTCTATCGAGGGGCGCCAAATTTAATTTTTTTTTTCGTATTTCCCATCATTTTTCTTTTTTTTTTCAGATAGACGTACTGACTGCTCTCATCAAGCTTTTAAACAGTATTCTTATCACAAATACTTTTAGACACTCCTGAAGTCTCCGGTGTGTATTGTGAGGAAGCGTTCTTTTCTTTGATCGCTTCGTTTTTCATTAATGGGAAACGTCCAGATGTCCACTGAACCAGACGTCCAGATGTCCAGGCCTCCACCACCAGGCTATGCTAAATTACCTTCTTCCGTGCATCCTCTGAATGGTCGGAAGGGGTGGTCTTTGGACCTGTTGATTCATTACCCCCCGATAATTATTTTGAGTTGCCACTGCCACCTTATTGCAGATCTTATCCGGATGTTTGGAGAAATGGTTTCTAAAGTTACCTTCCTTCCCGTTATACTTCAAAAGAAATGCCGCAAAAATATACGCCAAAACAGACAAGCTATAATTAATTTTGAACAAAGCAACACAAAATCGAGTGTTTTTTTCATCAAGTTAGCCCCTGCTTAAACAAAAATATTAATTTTAGACAATTCGGCGGCCCGGTGAATTAAAGTTCTGGGATATTTCTGCTTCCTAAGTTTTTCTCAGCCCTTAGAATCCGCTTTCCAATCAGGGCCGTAGCGAGGTTATCGCGGGGACGGTCTTCGCCAAGGGCGCAAACAGAAGAGGGGGCGCAAAATCAGAAGGATCACGAGTTTTAAATAGTTTTTCTAATTAGTGTTTCTTTTTTTCCGTTTTTTCCAAAATAGTACATCTGTAGGGGGGAGGAAAGGATGGGATTTTATTAGTATAATGATTCCGGACAAGGGCGGCAAATAGG
>JAWZYV010018154.1:0-31424 GCA_038373885.1 Cheiracanthium punctorium
CCCCACAAAGGACCGTTTGGCTCTCACTCCCCTGAAGAACTTTCGGTTTCTTCACCGCTCCCGTAAACAGGAAGAAAACGTTGTGTGGGAGTGCGTTGATCCCGTTACACAAAAGAAGCGCTCGCTTGTTTTGCCGGGGAGAAGCTCAGCCTGGAATATTTTTCACTTTCGCCATTGACCTCCACCCCCTCAAAGGTACCCACAGCAGGCTCGGCAGGGAAAGCAAAAATAAGAGGGAGGAAACGGACCGGCGCACGAATAACGTTCCATTATGAAAATGTCTGTACGCAAAAGGGTCCTATTCTTCATCTATGCAACCTCTGCGTTCCCCCATTGTATTCCGTGGCACGTGCTGATCCCTCAACCCCCCCCCCCCCGTTCGCGAATGTCAGAATAGGACAGAGGGGGAATCCCTCCGTTATGTGCGTATGCAGCTGCCGGGCCGGCCCTGTCTGCCTGTCAAGACCCATATTTCACCCCCACCAATCTCCGATGGATTCGACCCCCTGTAAAACTGCTTTCACTGTCGAAGCTCGGGGACCCAGAGAAATGCCGGTCCGCTGGGACGCAGATATGCAAAAGGTTGGGGTAAATTGGGAGCGCGTTAATATTTAAGCGCTAGAATGCACGTGTTTGTGTGCCATTGCGGCTATTTCCGTAATTGTGGCGATTTCTTGTTCTTTTGCTATGGGAAGCATAATTATGCTTATACAAAGTAGTGCATATTATGCAATTGCAAATCATCTATCTTCCTGGCCATCTTTTGAAACTTCAGATCGAAACAGGCAACAATCATACTAGAGAAGACTTCCAATACATTATAATTTGAGTTAAGAGCATGAGTTACAATTATTCAGATGTACACCCTCCAAAAAAAGTATTCAAGCAAGAGAGAAATTTCCTATTTTAGATTTGCGAATAATAATTGAGTTTCTGAAAAACGCACAGCTTGGTAGAAATATGGAAAGTCATATTTATACATAGCCTCATTCATATTCTATGGTAAATAATTTTTAATGTACGAAACCAACATAGGAAATTTCTCTCTTGCTCGAATACTTTTTCAGGAGGGTGTACACTCTCTCAAAAAAGTATTCGAGTGCAAGCCAAATTTTGTCGATTTCATGTAGAAAATGTTGCCCTTTGTAAAATGAGAGATGTAGTATGACATCGTATGTTTAATCCGTTGCTTATTTAAAAATGTTTATAGGTTTTCTAATATATGCATGTTGCCAGTATAGTTTTATTTTAACGTTGGATTACGTTCCTCCATAGGGGTCCTTTATAAAGCAAAAAAAAAAAAAAAAAAAAATTCAACGTCTTTGTAAGTTTGAAAACTACTTTGCGAAATATCTAAATTAACGCCCTCAACGAACCGGGGTATCTTTTACGGCAGTTAAACAGTGACGTCTTTTAAAAAATGCGTGAAATTTATAAGCTCTGTAACTGCGTTCTGTCACAATTAAAGCGATTCTAAATAGCTCCTCGAGATTACACAGTTTGATGTTTTTCAGGACACAGAACCATGGTGGATTTATAAAATATCGCTAATGTTTTGCGGTGCTAAATACGCAAATCTTACAAAACTACGCATAAATTAAATATATATAGAGAGCTTCTTTAATGAAAGGCAACCATTATGTGAAATGATTATTGTTTATGCTAATGAGTAAATTGCAAAAAATCCCCATAGAATTTTAAAGATCCCCTTGGTGCCAAATAATCTAAGCTGTTTCTTTTAATCGATCCTTGAAGAGGGAGAAGCGAAGATAGATAGTATTGATATACGTAATAGGTAGTATTAGGAAATTTGTAAGGATCATATGAATAAATCACAATATATACCACGTTAATAAATATTTCATGAAATTAAAAGTGTTCTGTTTATCCTTTTCCAAGGGTTGTCTTGTCTTACAACCAACTGAACGATAAGTAATTCTAATTTGCGTAAGTATATCCAGCAGTAATTTCAACAGAGGAGATTACTTGAACGTTTTAAAAAATGAACTTTTGTTTTTTCACATGCAGATATGATTTTAGTAAAATATTCGCTTCTTCCCGAATGAAGAACGGGTGCGCAGCTATTTAAAAAACGGTTGTAAATTTCATGTAGCGTCTGAGGTATTTAATGCTACAGCTTGAACCTGAAAAACAGTATGATGTAGAGATAAGACATTTTGAAAGTCAGGAGTTCTCTGCAAACCGTTAAGCTTTTCAATTTTTTGATCACAAATGACACTGACGTAGTTTTTTGATTCATTATATTGCAATGATGCCAGGTTAGTACACATGACGCAAACTTTAAGTCAAGAGTAAAATAATTTTGCTTTTTTTTTTTTTTTTTAGATTCCATATCATTGGAGTTTGTTCGAATTTCACATCAAAGGAAAATTTGGGTTTCCTGCTGTGCGAAGAACAGGCCCGCATCTAGTAAATAAATAAAAACAAATATGTTTTCGGTATTATGTCACATTATATATAAGAATTAAATCTGAATTTTTATCACTTCAAATGCACATGTGAGTTAATATGGTAACTAATATATGTACTAATATGGTAATATATAACTGCCTGTTATTATTAATATCAATTTGCAATAAAATAGTATTAATGTTACTGAAAATATAGTAGCAAAATCGATCTCCTTAATTTTGCGAGACTCTCGAGACGAGACAGGCAATTTCTCTGAGATACGCAAGACGAGACAAAGTGTTTGTGAGATGAGACAGAGGTTTACAACTGCGAGACGAGACGCGACAGCCCTGTTTCTCGTCTCGCGTCCATCCCTAATACTGAAACATTATGTGAACACAAAACTTGTTAAGTAAATATATTTTGTGAACAAGAAAGATACCGGCCACTTTAGGGTTTTTATATGTTGTATATGCGACACATTTTATACTTATTTTTAAAGTTTTCAATCAGAAAACTTTATTAAATTAGCTAAATTTGCTAGAAATTAATTCAAAATACAATAGATGTCACTTAATGTGATCACGGTTATTGTTTTCGAAATCAGCCGACGCTGGCCGACTGCATTCTATTCCATTTTATATTGTGTTAAAAAATATTTCAGTTATTTTATTAAGAGAATTAGCCGAAAATCAAGTAAAAATTATTGTAGCGTTTAAGTATGCATCTCATTATTATTTACTCAGCTTTCTATGAACACAAAAGAAAGCATAAATGATGTTAACATGAAGAAAAGTACCTCGTTTTATAGAAGGAATCCCATTAAGTGGGGTTTGTCTAAATTTAACAAATTTTACTAGGTTATAACTTACATTGTGCCATAGAATATTAATTAGAAAAAATGAGACCATTCATAACAGCAATAGACTACTGACTTGAATATCTGATCATTCAAATTCGATTATCAGAATCGCAAGAATATTAAACAATTCTGTTCATCGTTTTCAAATTTCTGAATCTGAGATCTTGTACATTCCTCAGTAAGCACCCTATTTTGACTTCTAGAAGTTGTTTCAATTTCGCACCACATGAAGAGTCTTTGAACGGCGGTTTTTCTATTCCTTTCATTCATTCTGCTTGGAAACAACTACTATTAAGTCTGTCTACTTTCTTCCTCTATGTTTTTTCTCTCTTTAATTTGTGCGTGTTTACTGTTTTTGTTTTCAAAATTAAATTTGTTGCTGTGTATTTTTTTTCCAAATAAGATCTATACAGTATAGATATGACTAGATTCCTTGTATAGTACGTTTGGCTATTTCGCATTTTATCTATATTGTTACTTATGTTTTTGTTCTTTTGTTGCTCTGATTTTACTCTTTATTTATATAAATTTAATTTTTCATGTGTTTCTGTATTTTTTAATTATTATTTTACTTCTTCGTTTTCACTTACTATCGTCTTTTTTGAAAATTTCTTCTGTGCACCCCTCTTTCTTTCAGCTGTCATTTTCTTTTCTTTTCTTTTTTTTTAACATTTCCCTTCTTCCTTTGGCTTCTTGCTTTATTTATTTTTGGCCTCGCACTTTCTGCCTTTGTTGAAAGAGGAACGTTTCGCAACTGAAGATGGGCGTATTCTTTGTATCACCTGAAACGGTCTGTACTGTTTTATTTTATATTTATGTATATTATTAACAAAGTTCTGTATTACTTTTAACCATATAACACCAGTTTTTGAGTGTTCTTTATCTTAAGTTTGCTAAGTATATCAAATTGTTTAAAAAGAAAACATTCTCAGAGGAAAGCTAAAGAGAGTATAGACAGCTTTTTTTTTTTTTTTTTTTTTTTTTTTTCCCTATCTAAATATGGCATGTAACCTTAAATCTGTTTTGATTTCAACTGCTATCGAACATATTTTGTAATTGTAAAATTATAATTGTTGATACAGTTTAACGTAAAATATATTACTATTTTTGAATTTTTTCAAACTTATCAACAAAACAGTTACTCATTTGAATTTTCCGAATTTTCCGTTTATGTATCATTATTTTTATGAATTTATGTTCAGAAAAATTCATAAAAATAATAATTTATACTATCCAAAATATAAACTAGTTTTATAATATTTAAATGATAATTAAATATGTGAAACAATTATACTACAATATTCTTCATAACTATTTGAAGTGAGTATTTTAGAATTAATAAATAATAAAAGTCGGCTTGGAAATTATGAAAACCATATTTTTAGTCTCCTATTTTTATACAATGTTTAAAGTCTTCTAATGCTGCAAAAGTGCTATAAAGTAATTAAAAATCTTTTTAAAAGTATAAATATGAGAAATCATAATCGGGCTTATTTAAAGAGTTATAAATGTAAAAAAAAAATATTGTTTACTGAAAATTTTATCTTATGAGCTAACGATATTCTTATTATGCATGTGTATAAAAATTACTTATTATAACAGTGACAGATAACGAGAATCTCATTTAGTTTAGATGTCAACAATTTATGACATTTTTGAAATTAATAATAATACGTGTCTCTTTTTAATTGGTTTATTTTGTCACAATATTATTTTTGTATGAATGAGCGGAGTTTTATAATTTTATTAAAAACCAGACATTAAATCTTTTAAAAATTACGACCCAGAATATTCCAAAATCAAAACCTTCTTTCCTTCAAACCAACAATAACACCTCAATAATGCTTTTGCAATAACTAATTTCTCTTTCGCCAAAGTCACCTTAAACTACTCGTAGTCACAAATATGCACTTGTTCCTTTTATAGCGGACGAAAAAAGTATAAACAGGATAACTCTACCCCTTTATCTAAAAAAGGAAACAACTGTTGTCGGAAACCAAGGGGGGAAAAAAACTATAGGGGCATCCGGTTTTCCTCCTTCTCTCTTTCCTCCTCTCTCAAAATTAAATTGGATCCGCTGGATGTACATATAGTCACCACCAAGAGCATTTAGAGGACAAATAGTTATTCAGGATAAATTCGATTTCATATAAATCTTGAATATGAGAGTTGCCATTTATCTGGTATGTACACAAGGTAGTTATAATTGAACTTATAAGTAGCATCTTGTAGCTAAAATGTGTGAACTGATTGTGACCAGCTTTGGTGTGTGAAATACTAGCCGACTGTCCGTTCTTTTCAAGAAGAGAATAGCTTTCTTTCTTTAGAAGACATTCAAAAATCAGAATTATGAGACAATCAGAAGAATCAAGAGGTTCCCGAGAACTTCAATTCGCTAACTACCTGAAGGTGGAGGATATTCTTAAGTTCGCGTTACGAATTTTGGAGGCAAATTTTCTCTTTCATATTTAATTCAACATAAAATTGATATTCTACGTGTTAAAAAATCAAAGTTTGCATTTTGTGGCATATTAATTAGATCTTGATATACGAATCTAAAATTCTCAATGGATTTGCATCGAGGTTTGGTGATTTCTTGCAAAATTTAGAATATAAAATTGAAAACATGTAAAGGAATTCTAATAATTTAGTTCAGGAATTAAAAAAAATAATGATTTGTAGTGGAAATTACAAACTTAAAAACAAATATGTATTCACCAAAAAGTAAACATGCATAAAACGATAGATTACACTGTCCCATCTTTTCACTTGAGTCCAGTATTTCTGCAACAGACTAGACATACAGTAATGTAATCTAAGAATATGGGTCTTAAAATTCCCTACTCTAATATATTTTTATACGTTTTTACACTTCTTCAGCTTATTCTCAATTTTTACGTATGTAAAGCATACATGTGTCAGACTTGAGTCTCAGAAATATCACACGGAAAGAATTTTGAAATCTTTGCGACTGCGACCTGCACTTGAGATTCACTAAAAAACTACTTCCCAAGCGGACTATTAAAATGGGTTAAAATTCAAGGATAGTTATCACAATACTAGTTAAATATATAATCCGACAGCAGAGGGCGCTTTCTCTGCTAGAGGGCATTTTTCTATCTGGTCATTTTTCCCCTCGTGTTGTTGTTTCATTTGACATTAATGTCGAATTTCAGCAGTCACTAAACGATGCGTAACATAATACGTAGCTAAGGGGTGGGGCATTGGGGGTCTGGACCCCTCCGGAAATTTAAACTTTTTCTTTTAACTGTATGCGAATAATTAAGTTTTTTGTAAAAAATACTATATTTCCCCCCTTTTGTGTCTTCTTCGAATTTTCTCTTCTTCCTTCGTCCCTGGCAGAGTAAATGAAATCTGGGGATAAAATATTTTTTTTATTTGTACGAGGGTCAATCTGAAATCTTTGAATGGTTACAGAGTTAAACTTACCAATTTTTAGGAGTGCTCGAAGTGATCCCCTCTAGCATCAATGCACTTTTCCAAAGTTTCAAAGCCTCAAGCCATCCATTTCTGGGAAACAATGCAAAATACGCTTTTACAGCCTCATCTCATCAATCTCATCTTCGGAGTGAAAACGGTGACCACGTACATTTTTCTTTAGATTAAAAATTAGCCAAAAGTCACACATAACAAGATCAGGGAAATAGATAGGGATGGACGCGAGACGCGAGAATTCTCGCATTGTCTCGCGTTCTCGCATTGTCTCGCGAGACGAGACGCGAGACGAGACAGGCATTTTTTTGCGAGACGAGAAAGAAAATATTTTGCGGGACGAGACGCGAGACGAGACAGAGTCTTGTCTCGCGCGAGATTTCTCGCGAGAATTCTCGCATTTTTTTCCGTCTCTACGATCTGAAAAGCGACAATTTGCCTGAAGCCTCTACCGTTTAACTTGCGTCTCCTTCGTTTTCGGTCCTGGTATACTATCAGCACTCTACAATACGCACAAACACGTAACATTTAAAATTAGAACAGACGAGAGATATACAAAACACACAAAAGAGAGGATAAAGAAAGAGGCGGAAAAAAAAGAAAACAGAAGAGTTGAAAGAAAAATAAGTAAATAGGAAAGGCGGTAAGGTATGTTCAAACCACGGTATGTGACCACTTTTAGACGGGGTCCCGGGGCATTAAGTTTGGGGCCTCCTTACTATCCCCTTTTTTACGCATTAAGCCCCTTTACTGAGCCCCCTTTTTTAAGCATTTTAACCCAGTTTTGACCGCTGTTGTACTCGAAAATTGCATTTCAGTTAACTGTAGTTTTTGTAGTGTAATCAAATCGTATTTATCACCCCCCCCCCCCAAAAATATCTCTAACTTGATCTAGTTATAGACAATTAGGTAATACCTATATTAAAGAGGAAATTCAGTTTTTTCTCCACAATTACTATTTCAGTACATATGAATTTATAATTTAGATAATCGGGATATATATGGGCCCCCTTTTTCTTCAGGGGCACCGGACTACCGCCCCCCCCCCTTGCCCTTGTGATAATCGGGTTTGGGTATATCAGAGAGAGATTAGAAGTAGAGCAACTTGCATTCGCATTGATGCTTAGTCTGAGTAGGTTGAAATATGGTTGAATATCCTTGGTTGAAATATCCTTGTACCGATATTATCCTCAAATTTGCCGCACGTTGCGGCGTGCGTAGGGGGGGGGGCGCCCACCCTGGTGATAACTTTCTAGGAGCGGTTAAATCCCTATCGTTGGCCTATTTTAAGAGATTAAAATGACATTTTTACTTCCTTGTACGTAGTATAAGGAAGTAATGTGATCCCGAAAAATTTTGGGGGCCAAATTTCGACATAAAAACCGATTTTGACTACCTCTAAATTTAATTTAAAAATTTTTTTCGATGCATCTCATCGTAGACTAGCATGCACGATCATATTAACGCGTCTGCAACTCATTTTGACCAGAGGCGAGTCTACTGTGGCCAGTTTTTCCATGCCGTCTGTACGTACGTACGTATGTACGTACTAGAGATGAGTTCGGGCTCATTTTTTGAAGCCCGAGCCCGCCCGAGCCCGAAGACTTTTAATCCGAGCCCGCCCGAGCCCGAGCAATATTATTAAAGTTGGAGCCCGAGCCCGCCCGAGCCCGAAATTTCAGCTAAAGACAAATAAAATTAACTACTTCATTAATAGGATACAATAATTTTTGGAGCTTCACACACCTTCTAGTCCCCCGTGCCGCTATTTTTTGAAATAAGTACGTCTATTTATCCCATGAATCACTTTTTAAAATCTGTTTCAAGGAGTATGTTCAACAAAGGAGAAATTTTTCACGAGCCCGAGCCCGCCCGAGCCCGCCCGAGCCCGAACGCAATAGTGAATTACAGAGCCCGAGCCCGAGTCGGGCCCGGGCTCGGGCTCGGGCTTTCGGGCTCGGGCTGAGCCCGCCTCATCTCTAGTACGTACGTACGTATGTACGTACGTACGTACGTACGTATGTATGTAACTCGCATATCTCAAAAACTATTGGTCGTAGAATGTTGATATTTGATATTTAGGATTGTTCTATGATCTAGTTGTGCACCTCCCCTTTTGGTGGCAATCGAATGGATAGTTTATGTACAGGACCGCCCAAAAGATTCGAAATACATTACGCTCTATGGGCCGAAATTCATTAAACTCGCCTAACTCAAAAGCTATTAGGCGTAGAATGTCGAAACTTCATATTTTGGATAGTTGTAACATCTAGTTGTGCACCTCCCCTTTTGGTTCCATTCGACTGGATAGTTTATCTACAGGACTGCCCAAAACATTCGAAATACATTACACACAATGGGCCGAAATTCATTAAATTCGCATATCTCAAAAACTGTTAGGCGTTGAATGTTGAAACTTTATATTTAGGATTGTTGTAACATCTAGTTGTGCACCTCCCCTTTCGGTTCCATTCGACTGAATAGTTTATCTACAGGACCGCCCAAAAATTCGAAATACATTACGCTCTATGGGCCGAAATTCATCAAAGCGTTTTTTAGAGGTATTGGGATATTTCAAACGACTCAGAAGTGATATATGCTGTAAAGAGTTAGAAAATGAATTTCTCCATTAAAAAAAGTGTCTTTATCATTTATAGTTCTGCTACAGGAACACTCAAAAGATTTCCAATACATTACGGCCAATAGCAATTTTAGGGGCATTCATCCATTTCAAGCACAATACCGTCCTACCACATAAGTTAGGTAATGGTCCGACCACGGTCACGTGCCTCCCTCAAGAAACTGTGCCAAAAGTCGCCAAGCTTGGCGACTTTTGGTGTACGTGTGTGCATATTTAACTCTCAAATCTCAAAAACTATTATGAAATTTCATATATAAGAATGTTGTAACATCTAGTTGTGCATCTCGCATTTTGGTTCCAATCTACTGGCGAGTTTATTTACAGGACCACCGAAAAGAATTTCAGTACCTTAATGTCTATGGACATCTTCATTATAATACAACTGTAGACAGTCATTGTTTGGTACATGCCCAAAATCTCGCCGTCTGTCCTCGACCTTGGCGAGTTTTGGCGAAATATCGCCAAATTTGGCGATAGTCAGTCATTTGGTCCATGCCCAAAGTATCGCCATTTGTCATCGTTCTTGGCGAGTTTTGGCGAAATATCGCCAAATTTGGCGATAATCTGTCATTGTTTGGTTTATGCTTAAAATCTCGCCAAATGTCGTCGACATTGACGAGTTTTCGCCGAAATATCGCCAAATTTGGCGCCAAAAATTATTTCCTATTTTGTATAACTTTAACCCGTAGATTTTTTAACTTTGTATTTAGAACTATTGTAATACCTAACTGTTTTCAATATCTTTTTTGACAGCAATCGACTGAGAATTTATTTACAGGGTGAGCCAAATGACTTTGAATACATTGAGGTGTATAGATGCAATCAACTCATTGAAAGTCTGTGGTCAATGACTACTTTGGCTATCCCCAAAATCTCGCTGACTATCTCAAGTTTGTCGGCTTTTGGTGAAATATCGCCAAATAAAGTGTCAGAAGGAAATCTTTCAAATTGAACTCAGCTTGGCGATATCGAAATATTTGGCTAGAATTCGCTAAACCTTACTATTATTGATATTTTATCTCTTTCAAACAAATAAATGTAGAGGAAGTGCGTCGAAAATATTTTTGATCTAATGGACGTGCAAGGAAGTCATGTGTTGGACACATCAGATTTTTTATTCTTATATACTAGCAGCGAAACCCGGCGTTGCTCGGGTTAAAATACACCGCATGTTTAATGGTATAAAATATATTTAAGGATCCATTTTTAACGTAGATAATTTAGACTTCTATCTTAGATATTGAGAGACTTATTCGACCATTAAACATGCGGTGGATGGAAAGTATTCCTGCTGATATGGCAACAGACGATAAACATTAAATTTTAATCTTTTATTGGAGTTGAAAAACTGTTGTTTAAGTTACTTTGTTAGTGTTTGTCTAAAGTTCATGCTATTTGAATTCGTTCTTAGCTTATTGAGTATAAACAACGAAAGATAATGTTTAATACTAATGAATACACTGAAATGGTGTTCCTTTACGGAGAATTTCATCGGAATAAGCGAGAGGCTGCGAAGCAGTATGCTATAAAATTTCCGAATGACAATCACCCATCGCAATTGATCTTCACTCGACCAGACATTTCTAGAACTTTCAGGAACATTCCATATCGATTTTAACAGTTGCACACAATTTAGAACTTTCTAGATTATTCCATACCGATTTTAGCAGTTGCAGACATTTTGAATCTTTCTAGATCATATTCAAGAAATTTCTCAAACTTTCCAGAGCATTCTGGATTGTTTTTAATAGTTGCAGACATTTTGGAACTTTCTACATGATTCCAGAAATTTTTAGAACGTTCTAGATCGTTCTAAATCGATTTGAACGGTTTCACAGGTTTTGGAACTTTCTAGAACTTTCTGGAAATTTTTAGAACCTCCTAGAACATTCTAGATTGATTGTAACAGTTGCACACATTTTGGAGTTTTCTAAATCATTCCAGAAATTTTTAGAACTTTTCAGAAGTTCTCATGAGTTAGAAAAGGACAAATATATATTTTTTCACATTTTCGTCACCCACAACCACCCACCGCGACCAAACTCCCTTACTTTCACCGTGAGGCCAAGGGGTATTTACCACCCCAACGAGAAGTTAATTCGAGTTGGTGGTGATAGAGAAAAAAACCCTGTCTTTACAAACGAACATTAGCATTTTATATATATATTAAGATTCAGATTTTCGTCACCCACAACCACCCACCTCACCCACCACGATCAAACTCCCTTACTTTCACCGTGAGGCCAAGGGGTATTTATCACCCCAACGGGAAGTTAATTCGAGTTGGTGGTGATAGAGAAAACCCTGTCTTTACAAACGAACATTAGCATTTTATATATATATTAAGATTAAGATTAAGATTAATATCGGACGGAAAGAAATGCAAGCAATTTTTTTTAAAACTATTTCTCTTTTCGTTTATATTATCATGTTTTCCCTTCCTTCGGCTTGCAAAACTTTTATAAATTTTTTTCCTCCCCATCATTTTATCTTGCAGTTGGGATCCTATTCTAAAATTATCTTCGCCTGTTAGATGTCTTTTCATTTAAAAAAAAAATCCACACTGAATATACATTAGGGGGATTATGATTTAATTTTTCTGTAAACAGGGCGAACATAACGACTGTAGTACTCTCGCTAAAAATTATTGTGGAAAAGTACAAACGGATAGTCGTCAACAAATTAACTCTTCAGTAATTTAAAATATAAACAAAAAATAAGACGTCAATTAATCAACTGAGATACTATAATGAAATCTAAAAATGCACACACGGTAATGTTATTGGAAATATTAGGCAAATAATAATAATTATCGTTAATATAATCTTGTTTTCATTAATATAAAAATTACACATATTTTAGAGACTTGAAATTGACGTTAAAGTAAATAGTAGAGATTTAATAAAGACGTACTATATCCGCTTTATTCGTAATATTGCTATTAGGTGTACCGGGAAATAATGTCATTTACAGTAAATTCAAGCAAATAAGTTCTTAATTACCACAAAGCTCTGCCTAAACATAGGATTTGTATTTTTTATATTTCAACGCAAGATACGGATTTTATTTTATTTTTATTTTTATTTATTTATTTATTTTTATTTTTTTGAGAGAGTTGTCATCGATCCTTTTTAGAGAACTAATTTCAGAATGAAAATAAATTTAATTTTAGGTATTCGCGGGGGCTGTATTTTACATCAAGAATTTTATCGATATTTATTTTTTTTAGAGAGGAGGGATTTGTGAAAAGAACGTTCTGGTTGCCTACCCCCCCCTCCCTCCCTTCCGTTCCACAAGTTACGAATATGGATATTATATTATATATACATATGTATAGATATGCTGGACTTTCATGTGCTTTCTATCACTCCAGATTGATATGTCGATTTTTCAGCGTTTTTTCAATTATTTTTATATCTTATTGTTTTCCTTTTTTCCTTATTTATAGTACGATAGAGCCTAAAACGTGTGGAGTGAATACCTCTTTTGATATGCCACACAACCGAAATCCTACTATTTTGTTTGTCTTTAATTATAATCTACTGGTTATGGCTCCTGACGATGGTGCCAGTGGTTATAATTCCCGTTCCATTTTCATTTGGCTCAGCATATATTTTTTTTTTCCACTTGTGGTTTGTAATTCTTGCTTCTGCTGTTATATATTTTTTCATGTGGGGTAAGTCATATTTGCAGAATATTTTATGTTTTACTTATTAGTTATATATTTACAGGGTGATTCTCTACTAGACTGCCGAACTTGGAGGGGTGTAGGGGGTGCAGAGACGGTTCAGAAGAACACAGTAATATATGGGCGGAAACGTCATCTTCATCTGCCTTTTAATAATACCTTTGGGAGAAGTGTTGAAGTGTGCGCCTCATTTCTTAACCAAGTTTCATAAACAATGGCTTTCCTCAGACAATTTCATAGATGTAATGAAAGAAACAATTCTGAAATAACACTTTTTATCAAGTGCAATCAGTGAAAGAGGGATTAGTTTTTGAAAAACTATAGACTTAACAACATTCGACGTCTTTTTACTTTAAAAACCGAATTTCAGTTTTTCATTTGTTGTCTTCGAAAATCTGTTTTCTTTCTTTTTTCTGTGTGAGTGTGGGGCCTCGACAAAGGGTGGGCAGTCTGCAGGCAGTCGGACACCCTGGCCAGTTCCATTTCCATTCTGAATAACTTTCCAATGCCCATTATCTCTGTCATCTTCACTCAACCCTAGGGAGAAAAAGACTTTCAGTAAAAGAATGGATAAACGTTGTTGCTGATTCGGTTCTGGGCAGATGTCATTATCCATTTCCTGGAAAACTCGTGTGTGTGAAAGAGTATCGGCGAAAATCTCCAGTCTTGGTATATACCTCTAAAAGCGGCATTTTACACAGAACAATATCACCACCCCTTGTGGTAAAGTTCGAAAGACTGATGGGCTTTGCAGTAACACACTTGTAAAGCGATTAGTATTGTATAGTCGTTCATTTTTAAAGGATGAAACTTAATTGCTAGCACGTTTTCTCCATACATTCCAGAAAACCGTAAGTTTTCTTCACGCTTCCTTTTTACTGATAGAGGGGCGACAGGACAGTGGCTGCTTCCGAGAAAATTAGGACAACCCACACACCCTTTTTTAACATGATATTTTCGCTGCATTCGCCCCAATAAAGAGATCAATGAAGAAAATTTACGATGTTTCAAGAGCTTGCTGTTTGCAATTTCCTTTTCAGGAAGTACGATTTTTCTTATCATAAAAGAAAAGAAATAATTGCTTTTCTAAAACTTTTTAAGGGGACAAAGGGACTTTAAAATTGAAACCTATCATTTCTTAATTTTTAGTCTCAAAAAGTATACGTACAGTTGTTTAAAACAAAGGTTTGCATTTACATTAATACTAAAAATAAAAAATTAAATCTTTTTTTTTTAAATTATGGTAATATCTTTAAGAAAAAATGGGCCATAAATATTTTTTTCAAAATATCTCATGTACATCCCAATTTAATAAAAAGCTGTAATTTTTTTTTTATAGTAAACTTGTAATGCATGTAGGAAGATAATTGTACATTAAATTTTCAAACAAACGTTATTTAATAGAGATATAGGAATTTAAATGTAACAATAGGATGGAATTTGAAACAAACAAAAAAAAAAGCTTCATCTCACGTGAATTTATTTTTTATATAAAGCTTACCTTTGTCCAGGGGCGTAGCCAGGGGGGGGTATCCGGATATATCCCCCCCCCCGAAATTTTTGGATTAGTGATGAAATTCCGTCTATTTTTACACATATAAGTTCATATCTCCCCCCACCCCCAAATTTTCCTGGCTACGCGCCTGCCTTTGTCACACATAAAAATGAATGCACACATATGTTCATACATATATTGCAAGTGCATATTAAAAAAAAATATGCCGCTTTTTATTAATTTTGAATGCACATGGGATATTTTAAATAAAAAAATAGAAGACGTATTTTTTTTCTGAAAAATATCAATTTTCATTTTAAAAATTATTATTATTTTTTATTTTTAGTTTCAATATAGATGCAAACTATTATGTTAGACAACTATGATTTTGTGTGAAACAACTATACATACGATTACAAGTAAAATTTAAAATGGAAAGTTTTGAATATTTAACGTCCCTTGTCCCCTTAAAGATCATGAAATGTTTGCTTTTACAAACAGGAACAAAAATTTTTAAAAATTACATCTCTTTTAAGAAAGATGTATATTTTTTAACACCATTATCGAGGAACATTTTCTTCAAAAAACGTTCCTCGATGCCTGCGTTCTTTGGGGGGGAGGGGGCTCAGGTCCGTCCATAGCGCCCCAGCGCTACGGCCTTGTTGCGAAGTTTGTAATTTCCTCTTCAGGCAATACGATTTTTCTTATCTCTAAGGAAAAGAAATAATTGATTTTCCAATACTCTTTAAAGAACATAAAACATAAAATGTTTGCTTTTACGTACAGAAACAAAAATTAAGAAATTTGCATCTCTTTATAATTTTTTTCAAAAAATGTTCCTCGATGACTGTGCTCTTTGGCCTGGATGAGGTGGCTTAGATTTTTCTAGGGGGGGGGGGAGCTGAGCCGTCCATAGCGCCCACAGCGCAACGGCCCTGCTATTAACATCTGTGAACGTTTTATATATTTTAAAGGATTTATCAGCGGTAAGTGGAATTTTATGACTACGTTGTTTCATACCTAAATATAAACTTAGTGGTATAAATTTAACAGGTCATCTGCTTTTGCTTTACTTCGTGGGTGGATGTTGAAAGAAGCGCATATTTCCATAGGCGTAATCTGGGGGGGGCAAGGGGGGGCAATTGCCCCTGTAGTTGTAAAAGTTGCCCCCCTAGTCTAAAAAGTCAGGGGGCAAAGTTATGATTTTGAACACAAATCATGCATTTAGAACCCATATATACTATCAGATTCTAAAAAAAAAAAAGAAAAAAAAAATCCCCTGCAAAAATCAACAAAAGAATAGAGTCACAGAAGCTTTTCAACTCAACAGGAACGATGGCAGATTCTACCAAATGACCAAGCTAGATAATTTCTCAGGAAAGCAAAAATCAAGGGGCAGCGATTTTAAACTCGTCTGAAATCAATTGTTCAGCGTTAGAAAAAAAGACCTGTTGCTGTAAAAAGTGAGCAAAAAGAGGTCATTTTCACAGGCGATGACGCAATTAGAGTTTATGTCATCCGGGGCAAACCATAATTAGTGTCGTGTGCATGGGCGCCCATAGTATTTTCCAAGGGGGCAAACTTCAAAAATTTTTTCTAGAGGGGGGCAAATTTTAAACTTTTAACAAATTTAGTTCTGTTTTTGCCATTTGTTAACATTATGTGACATTAACCTAGAACTTTAGGGGGGGCAAGTTCCCTACCTTGCCCCCCCTTATGGGCGTCCATGGTCGTGTGCCCCCTCGCATGGAGCCGCGCCCCATCCCAAGAAACTATAACTGATTTTGGCATTCCTTTTAGAATGTCTCCCGGTGCTTGTCTCCGCTTATCCCCCCTTTAGTTGCCGCCCTGTCACAGATTGGGGCCAGTTTCTCATTTATATTTTAGTGAACCTAATTTTGGTGTTTGAAGGTCAGTAGCAGAGAGACAACAACGTTATCGTGTGATCGTGCACAACTTACTTGACGGACGACTAATTGCGTATTCAAATGCGACGCAGTTTAAGAGAACAAGAAACGGTCTGCCATTTTATTATTTATATCTGCTGCCAAGGGAAACTAGGGGCACGTGCCCCAGACTTGGTAGAGGGCTCCAAAATAAGTTATACGGTTCCATGGGAGGAGGCCGTTCTATTTGGTTCGTCGTGAGAGATAAACTCTAGTTGCAGTACTAAGTCAGTATTTCGATACCTTTAACCCTTTTAGATTTTCATGCATTAGAAAAATATAGCAACAAATCACCTCATTACTTCCTGCTAACAGCGTTGCTCCCAGCAATACTGAGAAGCAATGTTCGACACAGAAGGGGAACCTTCACAGCTATTGTTTATAACGATCTGCTGATGTGCGTACATGGGCACCCATAGTAATTTTCCTAAAGGGGGGGGGGGGACTCAAAAAAATTTTCTAGAGGGGGGGGGGCAAATTTCAAACTTTTTTAGTTCTGTTTTTGCCATTGTTAACATCATGAGATATTAACCTAGAACTTTAGGGGGCAAGTTCCCTACCTTGCCCCCCTTATGGGCGCCCATGTGTGCATATAATTCTATTTTCTAGCATTTCAAAAAAGTCTAGCTAAGATAATATCTCAGAATATTAGTTTCTTTAGTACATAGTATATGTGCATTCACCTAATTTATATACCCCCTCCCTTTTTTTTTTTTCGTGAAAACGTCTTCAACTCAAAACCTTCATAATTTATCAGGGGTCGGTCCAGGAATATTTTCGAGGGTCCAATTTTTGTAAAAACTGCATATTTTTGGGAATTTCAATGCTTAATTTTGTGAATTTCAGCACTTATTTTTGTGAATTTTCAAACCAAATTTTAATAAAAGTCACTTTTTCTTTTTGTTAATTGATGAAACACATTAAAATGTAGGGTAAAATGCCAATGAAGGACATTTTTAATGACTGTATTTTTGTGACGGGATTCCATTTAAATCGATTGTAATTTTGTGAAAGAGCCACAAAACGGACCCAATTTTTGTTTGTATCGATCCCTGTCTCCCGCATATGCCGAGCTTTTGGTTAATGAAATCACGCTAAAAGTCGTTCCAGCTCCTCAAATTATTAAATATATTTTTCACATTACTTTTCTAAGCATATTTACAAACCCCCCCCCCCAAATAAATAAATAAATAAAAATAAAAGATAAAATAAAATAAAAAATAAATAAATAAAAATAACGTACTGGACTCTTAAAAATTTAAAATTTTCTGTCCGAGTCGAGGAAAAACACGAACATTGAGCTCAGAATGCTGTAAATTTAACAGGTTGCTAACATTAAATAAAGTGCCACGGGAAGAGAGGTTACAGAAAATAGAAAATGTGCAGTGCAATCAGTTTCATTGTAATGTATTTCAAACCTCGCAAGAGGAGGCTTTTTAACAAGGCATAAAATAATCGGTTTTTTTTTTTTTTTTTTTACCTACAAATTAAACTTAAGAACATGTCATCACTAAATGACCATTAAGATTCTGTGAAAATTTGGAGTGATTTAAATGCCGAACGCGGCCCTTTTATCTCCCGTTAACTCAAAAATCAGCCACATCTGTGTTCACTTAAATAGACTAGGACCAGTTTTTCCCGCAAGCATATCGACTTTGTGAGAGAAGGGAGCTTTAAAAATTTTTGTATGTAACATGATGTTTTATATTTCAAGTCTGTTGTTAATCTTTCGCTACCTGGTTGGGGGGAAAATACCGACAAAGAACTCGGGAGATGTCCAAGAGGGTTGGAGGGATTATTGAATGAGCTGCAAAGAATGGATTACAAAGAGCTAAGCTAAATAGGTAAATGATGTCTGTGTGTCAAGTTTGGTTAAGTTAAATGAATTTTACCAGCCGAATATCTGTATCTTGCAGTGAAATATTAACTTGTTTTGTGTATGAGTACAGGTAAGTAGTTTTCGTAATTTTTGTGTCAAATCGGTAAATTTTAAATAAAGATTGAGTATTAGTCTGGAGAAAATACTACAATGTACTGATCATTTGGTTTTTTTTTTGTCAGGAATTCGTTAAGGAGAAGACATCCATTATAGTTGCGTTTTGAGGGGGAAAATGTAGTTTTGTTTAAATTAAAAATGATGCCTCTTCTTACATATTGGAAAAACCCTTTGAAAATCAAAGTCGGCCGCTTCAGTTTTTGACCGTCAAATGTTTCTTGACAGTCAAGTCCTGCTAATGTCCAGTGGCTGTGGAGTTTTTTTTTTAGTGAACACATAGATTTGCAATTTCCAATCCTTCCAATGAACTTTGTTTTGGACGTACACACAGACTCTACCGCTAAAAGCTGATTCGGTCCCCAGTGGTACCAGTGGCTGTGGAGTTGGTTTTATAAAAGGGGAAAAAAGTAATCCCTTTTATCTATTTTATTAATTATATTTTTGCACTATTTACTTTTTGTTTTCAAGAGTTAAAAATAACTGATCTCAAATTTCATCGGTTTAAGTACAGTATTTTTTCCATTGTTATAGAAGAAATATTTTATGATTTATTAATGACTATGTCATTTTATCTCTCGCCCCCTTTATTGAAAATTGTCCCAAAAATGCGACATAAAAGTAAGAATAAATTGTTGAGTAATGAATTGTTTATTTTTTTATATATGTCTTATCCTCCTGAATTCTGTATCCCTCAATAAACACCTATCTATTTAACTGTAACTGTGCTTGCGCACGCATTCTTTTTACTTCTTCTATACCTTTTTCACTTAGCGTAAATACGGGTTAAGGCCCCTTAGAAAGACCTCCACGGAGGGCACCCCACCCATTGGCCTGGAGCCCACGCGTAGCTAATCTGCCGTAATCCCACAAACACAAACAAATATACTTTTTCCCTTCTTGATGTTACCTTGTTATGTGATGTGCCTGTTTCTTCCGTTCTAATAATATGTTATGTTAAAATCCCACGTTTACTATGTTTGTGCCATAACTCTGTTAACATTTCTAAAAGGTTATGGACACCAGATGGATTAATTTATTTATCTGCTGATTTTTAACGTTCGTTTCAAGGCTGCATCATTCATCCTCAAAATGGCGACTGGAACTTGGCGAATTGAAACGCTGAATAAAGATAATTAAGAAACATGGAAAATGCAAATGAAAGCGCTTTTAATAAAGAATGATGCCTGGATTTATGCATCAGGTTCAAAGCCTGAGTTTTGGAAAATGACAAAAAATCGCAAGAAGAGTTCGATACGTGGGTCTCCAAATGGACGAAAAAGCAAAAGCAGATATAATTCTATGTAAATCGCCATCTGAACTCGAACAAATAAAAAATTGTGACACTTCATCAGATGTGTTGAAAAAACTGGGAGAAATCTATCAGTCTAAAGGACCTGCTCGTAAAGCTGCGTGATGAAATCTTTAATTCAATATAAAATACCCGACTCGTCTAATGGAATTCTCGACCATTTGAGAAAATTCTTCGACATAGGGGACAGACTTTCAGAAATGGATATCTAAATAGACGACGACTTGCTGACTGTAATGCTGTTATATAGCCTCCATTCTACTTTCGACAATTTCCGATGTGCTATGGAATCAAGAGATGAGCTTCCGAAGCCAGAAATACTCAGAATCAAATGCCAGGCGTAACGATGACAGACAAGCAGAAGACTCAGGTGCTTTCGTGGCTGCTCCTAGAAAACATGCGTCTAAAAATAAAAATTATGGAAAATACTCGGGCCAGCCGACTCATAAAATTAAGGATACATCAAGAATAACTTGTAAAAGGTATAAACGCATCGAGCACTGGGCTACCGAATGTGAAAGTGGGAAAAAGAATAATTTTAAACATAAGCCTAACAGCACGGATTCTTATCCACTCGGATGACTCGCCAATAGAGTTACCATGCGAAATACAGCAACCCTACGCGCCTAAAGCTCTCTCAACAATATCCAATAACGAAAAGCAAAATTTTTGGTGTGTTAAGATAGATACTAAAAATTATATAAGTTACTTCAGTTATCATCGACCCACTTTTGCATTTGCAAGGAAAGACCAGGAAACCCTCCTACTTCCAGTCAATGAAATAAATGTAAAGGAAGAATATAAGAAAAAGTAAAAGGGGTGAGAGATAAAATGACATAGTCCATTAATATCGTTTTAATATGGCAATAATGAAACTAAAAAATTAGGGGGGTTCAGGGGGGTCTCCCTTGACGAAGCTCAAAGACCGAATTTATAGTTTATATATATATATATATATATATATATATATATATATATATATATATATATATATATATATATATATATATATATATATATATATAAGTGAAACCTCTCTGAGCGGCCACCCACCGTACCGAGAATATTTGGCCGCTCGGAGGGGGTGGCCGCTCTCAAGAGTTTTATTTACTATTATAAGATAATTGCTATAATGCGTAATATAAACAAGTCTGGCACATATTCCTTATTTAAAATGAAATATAAAACTTATCTAAGGAGAAAATAGTACTTTATTTAATGCTTTCTTACATTTTTTTGAAAAAATGATACAATTTGTGTCCGTTTTAAGTTTTTACTTTTCTTTGAAACAACCATTTTTTCTAGTTTGTTTTTTACTTTAAAAATCGGATCTCTAACTGGTTAGTTTGTAACCGCTTCGGAATTTTCGATAATTTCATCGATTTTCCCTAAAGTCGCTTGTGTTGAAAGTTTAGCTTGCTCGCCATTACAAACATCGAGAAATTCCTCGTCAGACACGGAATTAGCCCCTGAAAGGGGGACAAAAATTCATTTGTAGGACAATTTCAATACCTGATTGTCCAAGTGATTACCCATCTTAAGAGTGTGGGGAGAATACAAAAGAGATATAACAGATTCAATTCCATGTATTCCTGGGACTTATATTCGACATAAACCTGACCTTGAGTTTTTCCGCTCAAAATTACAGCATGGAGTGAGTAAAATTTCCTGAAAAATGAGATGGGCGATGAGGTGGCCGTTTAAGGGGGTCGGGTGGCCGCTGATAGAGGTTATTTTAACATCAAGTCTATGAGTCAAAAAATCCGTGCCATGAAAAATTGGCCGTTTAGAGGGGTGACCGCTTGGAGAGGTTTCACTATATATATATATATATATATATATATATATATGCATGTGTGTGTACGGGCACGCATACATGGACTTTCATTTAAAATGACTTTTGCCCCCCCAGTTTCGAAGCCCAAGTTACGCCCATGCATATTTCAATTAGAGGTTTGTTTAAATTGTTCTGTACGATTTAAAATAAAAATAAGATTAAAATTTTATGCTACTAATAATCACACCAGTTTTCAAAATTATTTATCTGTAAACCGCTATCTTAATGATAATACTGGTCAAAATATCCAAATTATCTTGCTCAACGAACCGGGGTATCTTATATGGCAGTTAAACAGTGACGTCATAAATTTTAAGAAATGCTTGAAATTTGTAAACTCTGCAACTCTAACATCCTGACACAATTATAGCGATTCTAAATAGCTCCTCGAGATTACAAAGTTTGATGTTTTCAGGAAACAGAATGATGGAGGATTTATAAAATACCGCTATAGTGGATATATGGCTATTTAAATTGGCACCGCTTTGAATATGTGTCACCACGGACCGTGGTGACAAATATTTCATCCACCACAAAACATTTCATCCACCGTGGTCCACGGTGGATGAAATGTTTTGTGGTGCTAAATACCCCAATCTTACAAAACTATGCATAAATTAAATATATATGGAGAGCTTTCTTAATAGCAACCATTATGTGAAATGATTATTCCTTATGCTAATGCTTAAATTGCAAAGAATCGCCATAGAATAAAAAGGACCTATTTGTGCCAAATAATGTTTCTTGAAATCGAGCCTTAAAAAGGATGAAGCGAAAATAGATAGTATTAATATGCGTAATAGGTAGTATTAGTAGATTTGTAAGGATAATATGAATAAATCACAATATACCCCATTAATAAATATTTCATGAAATTAAAAGTGTTCTGTTTATCCTTTTTCAAGGGTTATCTTATCACCAACTGAACGATAAGTAATTCTAATTTGCGTTAATATATCCCGCAGTAATTTCAACAGAGGAGATTACTTAAAAAAAAAAAAAAAAAAAAAAATCTGTTTTGCAGATATGATTTTAGTAAAATATTCGCTTCTTCCCGTATGAAGAGCGGGTGCGCAGCTATTTTAAAACAAACGGTTGTCCATTTCATGTAGTGTCTGAGGTATTTAATGCTACAACTTGAAGAGTATGATGTAGAAATAACACATTTTGAAAGTCGGGAGTTCTCTGCAAACCGCCATGCTTTTCACTTTTCTGATCGCGAATGACACTAACGTAGTTTTTTGAGTCATTATATTGCAATGATGCCAGGTTAATACTCATGACTCAAACTTTACATCAAGAGTCAAATAATTTTGCTTTTATTTTAGATTCCACATCACTGGAATTAATTGAAATTACACATGTTAGGAAAATTTTCGTTTACTACAATGCGAAAAACGGGCACGCAGCTAGTAAATAAATAAAAATAAATACTATATTTTCGGTGGGACATTATATATACGGATTAAAGCTGAATTTCTTTTACTTCAAATGCCGATATATGCTGATATAGTTATTAATATATCTACTAATGTGGCTATATGTAAGTAATTGTTATTATTAATATTAATTTTCAATAAAATCCCAATAATAAGTTAGTAAAAAATGGTAACGAAATCGCAGTCCTTAATTTTGCGAGACTCGCGAGACGTCTCGCGTCTCGCGCGAGACGAGACAGCAATTTCTTTGCGAGACGCGAGACGAGACACAGTGTTTGCGAGACGAGACGAGACGCGAGACGAGACAGAGGTTTACCACTGCGAGACGAGACGAGACAGCCCCGATTCTCGTCTCGCACGTCTCGCGTCCATCCCTAGAAATAGATTGGATATTCTGTCACTTTGATTGGTTTTTGTTCAAGAAATTCCACTGTCGATCTGTCCGTATGAGAAGACGCATTCTCACGATGAAGCACGAGTCCCATTACATTAACTTCTTGAAGAATTTCTGGAAGACACTTAGTTGTGTACCAGTAACTGTGTTTTGTCCCTCCAGCATCATATGGCTTAGACCAATTTTGTACATCTGAAGACAACGGCTTGCATTACTTCTTTCAATGCTCGTTGTCTTTTCACCATTGTTGGTTTGAGGTGATCTTCCATTTTTTTTTTTTTTTCTGATGTTTGGAACATCAAAACATAGTAGTTTTTTTTTTTTTTTTTTTCAGATTCTGACACGCCTCTCTTTTTGGTATTCTGTTAAATTATGAGGAACCTAATGGCAGACTAATTTTTTCAGATGCAGCTCTTCATGAATAATTTTATGAATCGCAGCGGATCCAATGCGCTTCCTTCTGTAGTGATTCTGTTCCTTCTGTAGCGATTGTCATCTATAATAACATTTTTCGTGTGGCCGAAACATTTTTTGGGACTACAGCTGGCAAGATTTTTCTTGTGTGTCCTTCGTACAGGAGAGAACTTCGACCTCTACAAAATTCTTTGAACCACCTGAATACAATAGCAGGATATAGAACTTCTTTTCAAAATAGTAATTGTAGACAATGAAGGCACTCTTGTTGATTTAACCACACTTTAAAATCATGGAAAATCATAGCGTGATAATGCTCTCGCGTCAACTAAATTTTCCTTCCTTTCAAAATTTATTCTACAAACAGATAAAATGCAATTGTTGAGACAAATTATTGCTTGCGACCATCAAAGAGTACAAATTTAGATTTTTAAACTTTTTTTTCTCGCCTATCGTCGCCACTGTCACGAAAATTTCAGAGTAACCTTCGTATTAATTAAAAGTACATATTTCTTCTTTGTCCATTTGAAACAACTTTCTATTTTTAACATTATCATAGTAACAGCATCCGTTTTTGTCACTTTAATTGATATATTCAACATTCAAATGAAAACTGCAGTCACTTCTGTAGTTCTGAGTCAAAAAAAAAAAAAAAACCCGAAAATACATAAAAAAATTAACCTACTGAAGCTTTAAAAATACTCAATTATTTTCAATTTTATTCTAACTATGTTGCATTTCATTTCATTCGTATGTGTGGCAATTTTGAAATTTTCCGGAGCCTCACATGCGCATATATGTTTTATTCTTAGCAGAGGCTTCAGGATCTGGCATTGACGGACAAATATGAACCGTTCTCAGAGCTTTAGCCCTTAAATGATACGCTTCTACACTAATCCAGGGTTCCAGCACTTTTCTTGTTTTGTTCTTTTTGTATTTATGTACTATAGTATCCTGTCACTGTCAGTTTGGAATGTACCTGATTGAAAATTTGCGTCGCCAAGGTTTCATTTTGACTCTTTCACACTTTTTTCTTTATTATTCGTTTTTTAATCAATTTTTATCTTTTTCGAATAAAATAAACTACAAATACGGCTACATAGGAAAGCGTGGCTGAAGGTCACCTTGGCTTAATGCATATTGCACTTGTTGATTACAAACGAAGCAACCCACTACATCCCTAACTTCCCATCTGGTAGGGGAAGAAACACACTCCTCCCTGCCGTTATATATTTTCCCCTCGTTTCCTTTTGTTAACCTGAGTTTATAATACTACATGTCCCCTAACTTCGAAAGCATTTGAAGGGCGATGGAAGTGCAAAATATATGAATAAATTTCTTTAAATAAACAGAATTTTCTTATTAAATAAAATATTAAATACGAGGTTACCATTCGAAGTGTCAGGAGACAGCGAAGCAATATAGCAGAAAAAACGTAAAATACCTTTAGAAATGTCTGCTACAATATAAAAAGAAATAATTATTTATAAATTTATTTCAGTTTTCGATTAATAAGTTTTTAAGTTTTTCGATAGCTAACAGGGCCGGATACAACTGATCACACCGGCCCGGGAAATATATTTAAACGGCGAACCATTTACATTCTATTCTGAGCAAACATGCACACTTTACATACGACATATATGTGAAAGTGACTGGCCCATCGGGAAATTTCCCGGCTTCCCGGTGGGCGTATCCGGCCCTGATAGCTAATTTACAGTAATTTCTTTTTTAACGTGAAACGTTTTTCATTATCATTAAGATACGATTTCAATTTCCAGAACGCTGGTGCATGGAAGTGCAAGTACACATGTCAGTACAAAGCATTACGTGTTGAACTTAACAATAAGCTTTCCCCTTTGATTTTACACAAGCAGATTCCTGAACTATACCAGTTTAATCTAAATTCTCAATTGATTCTTACCTGAGATCTAAGTAAAGTAAAATTCTCTGACACTCGCACTGCTGTATCATAGCCAGTCGTTGATGTGATGTCATTTCATGTTTGGTTAGCTATCTGGTGCATCGAGAAGCATTCTGAAGTAGTAGCGTTTCTAATTTTGTAGTTGTGCTACCTATGTGGCTAATTTTGATACCGTTATGTAGAGGAAAGTTGAAATTACATATTCTATTGGTTTTTCTTAAAGTCAACCCAAATTCTATTAAAACAGGCCTGCTTGTACACTTTAAAGTGGTAATAAAATCATGTATAATCGGGGTTCCCAGAATGAGTTATAGATGGCAGCACTCGACTTAATATTTGTCATACCGTTCTTTGAATAGAAAGATTTTGCGTCTTTCGTGTCGCAATCAGCTGTAAAACAGAAGTTTGGTGGTTCGTCTTTGCTCGAGAGGCTAATATGTTTTTCATTTGTTTCTTTGTTTCTGTCTGTATAGCATGTGCTATAATTAGCTTTGGTCTGAAATGTTTTCACTTTAATTTTAAAAAGTATCTGATTTCGTGGCGAGTGTAAGTATAAAGGTTTCTGTAGATTTACATTTCTTAACAAAACTTATCTTTTTTATCAACAAATTTCAGGAAAAACAGCGAAAGCAGTTTGTCTATGAGTTTTTAGATAGATCTGTCGAAGATGTGGTTTTGGTTAGCTATCATTCCGGTTGCAGCTTTCTAAAGTCTTTTAATTCTGTGTATGCATAAAGGTTAAGTATTCCTTTGGATGTTAAACTAGTAATAGAAATTTGTTTCTATCAGCCTTTCGCTGTTATAATGCTGTTAAGAATAACGACAGAGCACTAGACGGGGGATTATGCCATGTTTTTGTGGGTTCGTTCAAAATGAATCTCATTTTGCTGCTGCTGAAAGTTATGATACTAAGTTTTACAGATTAATATTTATTGATTAATATTTATTCCCTAAAACATTGGGAGAGAACGGCTGGTCTATGAGCTATTGGTTCGATTTACAATTTATGTGGTTTTAGTTTTTTTTTATTATGTTATCGAATGTGTTTTGTGTACGTACTCCTTGTCGTAATTTTCATGTAGCCTAGTGTCTACACATGGTCTTTGCAGCTTGTCCAAGAAACTTGACGTCTATCAATGCGGCCGTGTTTCCAATGCACCCTATCTAGATTTTCAGTCCAGTTTAACTTTGTCAATTTAGAGGTCTTACAGGCCGGTTCGTTACCACCATTTTTGTACAGACATCTTCCAGATTTAGCTTGTTCATCACCTCTTTCTTTTTGAAAAGAAACGCCACTGATTTGCAAACCTGATCTCATTATCCAGGTTCCTAAACATCTCTACGCCAACTCAATATCAATTTTTTACTCTATTGATTTCAGTAAGAAAATTGAGAGTTGTTTATTTTTTACTTTTCCGCCTGGTGTTGTATAGTGGGTAAAGAACCATTCTATCACAGCACGTGTTCGGATTCGATTACTGGCATGGGCTTGGTGCTATTTCATCCCTTCATAGGAGGCAACGCTGTTTGACCTATTAGTTGCCTATTAGTACATCAATAATCCAGGAAATGTCAATTGGCGAATCTATTATAGGAGAGACAATCGTATTAGAACAAAAATTTAATTTAACTTCTTAGAAATGACGCAGAATTACAGAATGGTGGTGGCTGGGAGATGTTTAGCTATGTAGATCGGAAGAAGAGTCTCTCAAATCTGAAGTGAAATTCATTCGAACAATGATCAGGAGGCTGGCAAAATGTTAAATTTGGCATATCAAAGGAACGCCCAAACGAGAGCCAATAATACGTTCATTATAAAAGACACCGAAAGACAGCTAGATATTCTTAGGCGAGACATAACAAAGGCGAGACGGCGAGACATAGCAAAGAACAGGGCACCCAACAATTGAAAATAAAACTAGCCAAATTACAGTAAATCTGTGTGATAGAAAATTAGTTCAGCAGAATTTTTACTGATGTACATCCATGTTTGGTAATGAACGAAATAAAGTATAGTATGCTTATACGAAGACCATTAGGCATAGATGAATATTCAGTGTAAACGTATTGCATGAGAAACATGTGTTTCTTAACAGCTAGGAAAGTGAAAGAAATTTATAACCAACTTCGACTTATTATTACGACATAGAGAAAAGGACGAAATACTCATTTAAGCATGAAATTCAGACATGTAAGCAGTTAATTGAAACTGAATATGCGAGAAAATTATAATACTATATTTTGAAAGTCGAAGTAATTAAAAATGAGAAGAGAAATCAAAGTTACAATGTCTGATTTTAAAAATATTACATTTCAGAAGGTGAAAACAAATAACAATTAATCAAATACGTGATCAACATCACAGTTGTCAGACCCTGCAAATACATATATCTAACAGTCTTTTGATTCAAGAGCTAAAACTATGTTTCATTGCTTGAAATTGTAATAAAAAAATAGTCACCAGTGCTAAATCAATGGCTTTTGCATAAAAATGGCGGATGCATCAAGCTCTTATCTGTAGGAGCCGTACCTTTTTTTTTTGTGCATTCATCAGCGTAATAGCGTCGAAAGAAGAGGAATCTTTATCCCCGTGTCTTTGTAACGATGAATAGAAACAGGATGTTAAACTTATTTTTCAAAAATACGGATTAAATAACGATTTCAATACATTTTTTGTCTTTATGTATTCTCACACATATTTTGTCATCAAAGAAAAAAAAATTCAAATATTAATACTAATGTGTGTGGCTGAATGTACTTAGTAATTATTGTAATGAATAAAAAAAATGACGTTTCAAATTTCCAGAATCGAAATGGGCCTTTTGCGTGTCACTATAAAATTATTTATTAATAATTTCACGTATTCCGTTCTATATTCTCTTCTGAATCTAACTCCGAACTTGCATTATAAACAATTTCATCCACTGAATTACCATAATGCATTAATATAAGCTTTTTAGAACAAAACTTCCATAAACAAAATGTAGGTTTCATAGTTGAAACTATTTTAAAGATGTAACTGAAATATATTACTATGCGAATTTTCAAATGTTATTATAGGGCTGTTTAATTTTAAATGAGTGTGGCGCTCAGTTTAAGAAGAAATGAATAAAACATGAAGTAATGAGTTTAAAAAGCTGTAATTCTGTTCCGCGAAAGCCATTTATAAGCCCTTGTATTTTCTGACTGGGTTTTTAGGGAATTGTTTGAATATTTTTGACTTGCAAAATTTCAAGGCATTTGTACTGAATTTTTTTTATTTGTGATTTTTAACAATTTTCAAAATAGTGAAAGCGTTTTTATAACTTCGATTTGTTTGTTTACCTTATCTGTCATTGCCCAAACTTCAATATGTTTGGTTTTCCTATAAAATTTAAATATTTTATTACCCTTCACTAAAGTGCACGCCTTAATTTATTGATCACTTAACAGTGGGTGATGTTGTACATAGGCACAAAAAATTATCTGAAAATTCAATAAACTATGTTCGTCAGTTTTTTAACTTGCACATTTCCAATTTAATACTGTTGTTCTATTTCAAATTTCGTGTGTCTCATAAAAAATGATGTACGTATAATTTTTCGTTTTCCTTGGGTTTTTTATTTTTTTAATATGATTATACTCACAAACTTAAAAATCTTACACGGTTTAAGGTGTATCTATTGTAAATGTTTAAAATGTATTTTTAATAAGTTTAATGAAATGATGAAAGTTTTCTATTTAACCCTTTCAGATCCTGCGTCCACAATAATTGAGGACACAAAAATTACCTATAATATCTTAGATAATGGATACCCTAATTTTGCAAAGAAAGAAAAACTAATTTTTCGAAAAAATTTAATAATTAGGATTTTTTAATTACAAATTTAATCATTATTAACAAAAGAAAGAAAAATAAAAGAAGAAAGAAAGAAACAATAAAAGAAAAGAAAAATTGTATTCAAAAAGAAATTCTTTAAAGCTAAAATTGTGTAAGCTTAGCATTTATAGAATTGATATAAACAATAATATGAGGACAACAGTTTATAAAATTCTATACTGCTTTTTATTTTATTTGTTTGTGCAGTAGTATATGTACAAACAAGACGGTTCTGTTAAAAAAGTGAAGCGAGTGATTTAAATTTTGCATTTATGATTATTTTTTTAAGCAGTCGAAAACCGATGTTTATGTTTACCGATGCAAATATTTTTATGCTTCTAAGTATATATACAACATTAAATTTTTTTTTGATTAAAGTTCAAGAGTACAAACATAAAACAAAAAAAATCATTTAATTATTAAAAATTAAATACTCCACGCTTTAACTAAACACTCTGTTTAATTTTATTTTCAGAAATTAAAAAAAAAAAAAACTAATTCATGCAACTATCTATCTTTGAATGTTTGATAGTTTTAATAATTAATTCTTACAACGTGGAAATATTTTTAAGCACGTTTTTTGGAATTCATGATAAAATATAAGGCAAAAATCAATATTTTTATAACAGCAAATATATATATATATATATATATATATATATATATATATATAATATAGAATAACTAACTTACGTAATGTGGAATCCCAAGATAATCCATTGATAAAGTGAAAAAAAAAACAGATAGCACATGTTGCCAATTAACAAGCTTAAACCGAAAAAAGTGTATAAATAGAGCTTTCAAAGCCAATGTAAGTTTGGAAAATTTGGATATAATGCGCCAAATGAGAAACAGGTGGGCGTATATATATATATATATATATATATATATATATATGTGTGTGTGTGTGTGTGTGTGTGTGTGTGTGTGTGTAATGTATAAAAAGGTAATTTGGGTTTTACTAGTTTTGGTATTGTTCAAGCGGTACTTTAACTGTAAGTTTTGCTTTTCTGTCTTACTTGCCACGCGCGCTCTGGAGCTATGTTTTATTTATTTTGTTATTTGCCAGACATCAGGCCATCGATTCTCAGTTCTTTAGATGTACACGTGTCCCCACGCCCTTGTAGCCCCGGATGCGGGTCATGTTGGTAAATGTGTGTGGTTCGATCAAAGATAAGAGAGAGGCGGAGTTATGTCTTCGCAAACCACGTGGTGTGGTAGGCGTAAATACTCCCGCACATCGAAAATCGAGAGACTTCTGCCACTGGAACTGCTTAATGAGTCCACGCTGATTCTTGTACCCGTCTCCCCTCCCCTCTTCTCATTCTAAATTGTAACTTAAATGTAATGTTCAATAAACCATATTACCTGCCTTAACTCTGAAACTTTACTTGAAATATCTGACGTCTCATATATATATATGTAAGCTCGTTAATTGGCACCATGTGCTATCTGCTTTTTAAATTTATTTTTTTCACTTTATCAATGGATTATCTTGATATTTCACATTACGTAAGTTAGCTATTCTATATTATATATATATATATATATATATATATATATATATATATATGTATGTATGTATTTTTTCTTCTGAGTAAAGGTATAGCCATCAAATTATGTGAACATTACTCAAAGACTTTCATCTGCTTTCTACATTGATGCTAATTATGTGATGTATTCGAGATCAAGAATGCTTAAAACATTCCAAAATATTTGTCATTTTTTTGTTGCGTTGACTTATATAAAGCCACT